>JAUBWS010004340.1:0-20981 GCA_032270445.1 Darlingtonia californica | reverse complement strand
ACAATATTTTGCTTGCTTAATCAAACACTTGTAACAAGCGTTTCTATAGAAAACTCGAATAATGCGAAATAGGATCTATCTCTATGTGCTACTAAAACCCTCACATGGGATTAAAACTCGGAGCCCCTGTTCAGGCGACCAGCGCCTTAACCACTTAGCCACGGCTCCATAGGTTTACGAGTATGCCTCCTAGTCTTGCATTTTCTGATAGCATGGAGGATACACAATGTAGCAATTTTAGAGTAAGTTTGTTTTAAATCGAAATTTTCGGTGTCCGCAAGGTTATACCTCTTCGATTAGAAATATCAAATATATTTACTCGTTGAAAATCCCCTGTGAATAGCTTACAACATTTTCTTACACTAGCACAATTGATGCATTGAAAGGCAAAACTGCTTTGGAATTGTTTAAAACCAAGAAAGATAATATGATTGATTTGATTGGTCCAGACGAAGGCAAACAATTGTACAACGAACTCCAAGTTCAAAACGGCGCAAACACTGTAAGTTGATGAAAATGTTGGCGCGGATGTCAAATTTTCGTATTTTTGATAATGAGTTGTAATGGACCAGTCCTGAAATTAATTCTAGCACGTTTTTTTGCTTCTAGCGCAACAAGGGGATGACCGAACTGCAGGTAATTTTTTTTACATTTGATTTTGTGAAATTCTTGATACTTTCAATGTTTGTTAGATGTATGCTCTATAGTTTGTAATATTTTATGTACTACTGAGATGGTAGTGTGGTGTCCGAGGTAACTGGAGTTAATATTTGCGTTCACCCATCATCAAGTTAAATTTTGCGCACTCCATATTCTCGCATAGTGCTGCTGCTTGGAACATCTATAGTGGCTTATACGAATACAGAATGAGCTTACAATAGGAAAATCTTTTTCTGAAATCGATATTTTTGAAACCATTTCTCTTTTCTTTTCAGAAAGCCTTGATGACACGTGTACAAAAGCGTGAAGGACAACAGGAAATCGCAAGGGTATGTACACACTAGAAATCAACCAAAACACAAACAAAACATACTCAGGGTCTGTTCACATCGAAAATAAGCTTAACATAGCCTACTCACAATGGTCCGTTCAAACTGTAAACTAAAATAGGCTACAAGATTACCTCTAAAGGTCTGTTCAAACAAAGAATTGTTACAAGCTAAGGCTTACAACATTGCGTCTGGTGACTCTTTGACGTCTGCTTCAGTCTCAAAATGAAATTCCTTTTGCGGTTTTGTAAAAAAATTGAGTGAAAACTGCGGAATCTAATCCATAGGAAATTTTATCCATATGTAAGGTACGCAACAGGAAATATGGTGAGGTGCAAAACTTCACCATAGCTATAATGGACCTAAACCCAAGTGGTAAGACGCTCTTAGTACTCAGGGACTCCGGGTTCGATGCCATCACGGCGTTATCGACAGTGAAAATTCGCTATTAACTGTTAAGCTTACAAGGGTATCTTTAGATGTTTTCAGTATTCTATAAACGCACTTCAATATAACAAAAACAACTTATTCCTTTTACTAGAGTGTTTGAATCGCCAAATTTCTACAGAATCTGATCATTTTATTTTATACAAGGTCCATTTATTACCTTCTTTGACAACACCCATAAAATTAACGAATCCTTCGTAGTAAAACGTAAATAAAAATGATGCAATCAACGATTTTACTTCACAGAAATATACACCAAACTTAACACATTCGCCACATTCAAGCTAACTTTCATTAAGAAACTTAATATTTTGGTTCTCGTAGCTTTTGAACTCGTGATCGATCGAACATCAACTTTGCCTGCTTTTATTCTCAGTGCATAGATATCAAATCTCTAGTTAGTGTAACATACCCAATTTCTTAGGGATGGAGTTCAAAGCTTCCACAAACCCGTGATTTTTTACATTATGGCTGCTTTTTGCATACAGCAACAAAACGTAGAACTTTATCATGTATGACGGGGTTTTTTTTCCGTCAATGCGAACTATAAATGTTTCCTTGTCAGTAGTTGCAGCGTTGATTCCTGATTAGAACTTTGCAAGAGAGGAGATTGCATTGAAGGGTTTAAGTACGAATTTAAATGACGTTTTTTGACGATTCATTCATTTAGCCTAGCCCACCACCGACACTACCAAAACCCACTACCTCAACGACTAATAAATCTACTAACGACCAAACAACCACTAATACTCAAACAACTGTTACAACAGACCACCTTGCGATCGTTGCCGAAAAGACGGTAATGGTTGCTGACGTCACAGCGACTTTAACTAACGACACATCAACAGTCACACCACAGGTAATTTCACTCAGAAATGTTGCCATAGCAACCATGATAATGAAGATTTCAAAGATTTTGATCAATAAATGAAGCACTCTCGGTCACACGGACTTATGACTGTAATGTATCATGCTAGAACTAGAATAATATTATATTCGACGCACTTTCACAATGCTTTGAAGCTCGTTAACATGTACACTAATGAATACCCAAACACATTCAGTTAAAACACATATATTGGCAGATCAAAATCATGCACAGTCAAAACTTGAATGAGTATACCACACATAAATTAACTATAGACACCCTTAGACCTCAACCACTACTCGTTCAAATATACCTTATTGGACAAAAATATGTCGAAAACTTTGTCCGCGACGAAAACGTTTGCCCAACAGAATTTTTTATTGCTTTCAAACATTATAGACACTATGATTCGTGTGATTTTAATTTAATATCAAGTTTTTGAAAAATTTACTTTTCGTCACTTTTTGTCTGATGAAAATTTTGTCCGATACTTTTTTGTCAAATAAGGTAATTGTATTTGTATCTGATTCTATGATTTTGTACATGTACTTTTCACACTCGAGTAAGAACATCGCACGCCTAAATTCACTGTAGAAACTTTAGGTTAAGGACGCACTCGCAAACATCAGAATCAAGTAAGATCACTTAAATGAGGAGACTGCAGGTAAATTGCTTATAGTTCTAAGGTCTTAGAAGCTGTTCATATGGATACTGAGGCGGGCTGTCCTGGTTGACTGGGCTGGCTCCGTTAGGCGGGATAAATTTAATCCCGTGTTCATATGATAATTTTTTATCTCGCTCAGCCGGGACGAATGTTTGTTTACATCACGTGATCTGATCATAACAAAGAAAATATCTGATACTACACTGCATTGCGCATGCGTTTATTAAAATTCCATACCGGTTGACCGAGATGAGTGTTCATATGGGAAATTTCCATCTCGCCTGAATCAAGTGAAATCTCGACAAGGCGGGCTGGCTCGTTTGTCATACGAACACATTTTATATTTTTAATACTTTTCTAAAGGAAAGCGAGATCTCGCTTAACCGAGCCAGCCCGGTCAACCGGGACAGCCTGCCGCCTCCATATGAACATCTCCTCAATATAAGTTTGTAACACTAGAAGCCTGCTAAACAATTTTCTCTCCAAATCCATTTTTTAATGCATGAAAACTTGCACACTTCGCATTCAAATGAGGAGCACCTAGTTAACAGTAGATTGCAGATAAAATCCCTACAGAATACACCCTGCTCTTTCACTTTTACGATCATTAATATAATCTGTACATATAAATACGGTCATCTAACTCATGCACAAAAGTAGGTCAAAGTTATCTACATAATATAATACGAAGAAGATTTGGAGATCAATACACTGTAGAAACCGCATGTCTTGATATACAAATGCAACCATTTAACAAGTCTACATGGGTAGGTTAGACCCATGAACACTGCACAATCGATCAAGAATAAAACTAAATTAAAAACATGTTCAAACTGCTACTTATGCACAACCATGTACACTCATTGTGAAGCAGACTACAGATGATTATTTGCTTTATAAACCGTTTGCCTTGGAGGGGCCACTGACTTTACCCCAATTTTTTTAAACATGTCTTACCTCGTTTTTAGACCTTAATTCTGTCTTGAAAACTAATCCAATGTAATTATCTGTGAGTATAAGAAAGTTTCTATTTCGCATCAATCCAGTTTTTAAAGAAACGCTTGTTATAAATGTTTGGAAGAACGACAAATCAAGACAATATTTTGCTTGCTTAGTCAACAAGCGTTTCTATAGAAAACTCGAATGATTCGGATTAAAAACCTCCTATGTGCTATTATCAATTATCTACTGTCAATCTTATTTGATAGTGCGTTGCCATAACAGTTTGAAAACGAGGCAAGACATGCTGAAATTAATCTTGGGAAAATTGTATTTCTTGAAGCACGTTTGAATTTAATGATGTTATGATTTGTGACGGTCTACTATTGTACAAACCAACTCGAAATAAATAAATAATAAAATAATCTATGGGAAAAGGGGGCTTGGTCCTTTTTACCGCGACCATACTCCAACCTCTGGAAAAATCACTAAAAAACATCTGTGGAGGAGTGCATTTCTATTTCAGCGACACGCAAATTGCGTGTCGATCAAATAAAATGACCTCCTCCACAGATGTTTTTCATGATTTTGAGAGGTAAACAAGCAAATTATAGTTGACTTTATGTCCCCTTTTCCCATAGACCGTCACATGTTATGTACGATTATATGCACATGAGTAGATCACATCCAGTAAAGGGTACTAGATATGATGATAACAGTGCATGTACATTTACAAACATTTATACATTATATATACCCATCCGCATTTTCATCCATCCAAGTAGATACAAATTCACTACAAATTTTATACCAAAAATTGATAAAATCTCATAAAAGCCTTTAATAAAACTTAAAAAGCACACAAACACTAGACGCACAATAAGTTTCTTTTATCTGAATTTTTTACACACTAAATTAAACCACACCTGGTTAAGCCAAGCCTTAAATTCGAACAATCGATTGAAAGTTGTTATAGTTGAAATTGAGGAAAATGTTTTTTTGGTAAACCTTTCTGGTATTTTTACTCTCAGATTACTTATTTGATTAAGACCTTAATATTTTTTTAGAAAACGCATCATGTCAAATTAAACGGTGACGTCACTAAAACTCCACCCCAGGTTAAACCTAAGGTAATTAAAATGCACGAAGTAATTAAATCTTCATTTTTTAATTGATTAATAGTTACTTACATAGTTAATTACGCTTAATTTTTCATACACACTGCTGTTAGTTAGAGATAGCATAGTTAGAGATTAATAAGATTGGGTGTACATGAGCAGAGAAATGCCAAAGCAATGTCGGACAAAAATGACGTTTAAAAGATTAAATTGAGAAAAACGTAGATGACAAAGTACTTTAAAGAAATAGATTTATGTCAGGATTGAAATTTCGCGTCTTCACGATTTTTTAAAAATTGGAAATTTACGCTTCGCGAAATTGAATTCTATTTTCGTGGCGTGCAATATTCAAATCGTGTTTAACCAAAAATATACAAAAATTTTACCTATTCCAGAAGTTCTCGCTAAAATTGAAAACTGAAATTTTCGTTCGCCAAATTGTTTTCTTGCGAACATTTATTCCTTTTAAGGTAGTATAACAATAATTTTGTGGTGGAAAATCGTTCGGCATAATTTTTTTACCTGAAGAAAATTTCGTCACTTTTGTCCGACATTGTTTTGTCCGAAAAGGTGATTTCATTTTATTTTATATCACAATTTTTTAGAGCCATATAAAGCAAACGAGCATGGATGAAAATGGACAGGTAATGTTTATTTCCTAATAATCATAGAACAACAAAGTCTATTGTCCGTTGAAACGACGCCTATATGCATGTAAGGAGACCTCCCTCAATTTTTCTTAGCTACCTTTTTGATTAACAAGGCACACTAAATTTTTCCGTCGCAAAGTTGTTGTTAAAGTTGTATCTGGAAAGAAAATTAGACGTCGTTTCAGCTGTCATGTGATGTTGCGGTATTAAAATGATCGTTGTTTTGGATGTTACAGCGATGTTTTGTGCCAGCGAGATGGTCACGCGTTTTTGTACTTGTGATCTCATGTTTTTGAGGATGATTTGGGAAAAATAAAAAAAGTTATCTTGAGCAAAGCTAGTGTGATTTCAGAAATTTGGTTAAATAACCGAGGCATGATTTTACTGCTTAATATACCCGAAAAATAATAGGATTACTAGTTAATCACATGGCAATCCGTATTTGAACCTGTATAGTTTAAATTTTTTTAATCAATGATTTTTAGTTTTTCATTCCAATATTAAAATAAGACGTCTGTGTGGTTAAGAGAGCGTTGTTTTTTATATTAAACTATGTTTTGTGCCAGCTAGATGGCCACCCGCACGTTTTTCAAAGGAATTTCGTATACTGCATCATAAGACTGCAGATCTTAGTACAAAATATACATTTCCCAAATTCATTTTTTGTACATTCCGGTCTCGTTGCCATGTCATTTTCTACGAGTAAAAATTATGATGAAATATTGTTAAAACTGTTGCATTGATAATTTCTTCAAGGGTAATTAAACGATATTCACACTTTTTGGGGACTTCGTTTATTCTAACTTTGTATCAGTTGTACACAAAAAAAAAATGATGAAAGCCTCAAAATTAAGAAAACCACGAAGGAAAATCATCAAGGGCGTACTGTTGGGGTCGGTGGGTGTAGTCGAAACTGTGTGCCCTTTTTGACAAAAAATGAAAAAGTACTATCAGCGTAATTCACTCATCGTTTGACTACCTTAAGGGCATTAATTTTCGCGAGAACTGATTTTCGCGAGAACTAATTTTCGCGAATTTTAGGCTTTCGATTGTTCTTGAACAATGTTATAGAACAATGGAACTCGCGAAATTCGCGAAAATTAATGCCCTTAAGGTATACTTACAAATGTAGAGTTAAGTCCAACTCCATACGTTGACATACTACCTCTAAATATTTTATAGGGAGATTCATTAGACGACGAAACATCGGCTATCAAGAAACAAAAAGAAGAATTGGAACGCTTGAAGAAAGAAACTCCTGTCAATAGAAACCCTGAAGCGGCCACTTTCACTTCGTTCTCTTCACCGAGCGCTAAAACACAGCTGTAGTAGCGAGCTATTGTAGATATGGAGAAAGTGTAGGAAATCAGGTATACATATCATCCTATTATAGCACAGGCACAAAGAAAGACCGTTGGCATAGTGGGTAGAGTGTTCGCCAACGGTACGGGAGACCCGAGGTCAATATCAGGTTGAGTCATACCAAAGACTCAAAAATTGGTACTTGATTCCTCCTTACTTAACACTCGGCTATATAAGGCTAGGATCAAGGGTAAGTGGAGCAATACAGGGAAAGGAGTAGCGCCCTCCCCTACACCTCGTTGTAGTAGCTAATGAAAAGGGAGCCTTTGGGTCGCCCTCGACTGCGGTCGGCCGACTTACTTACAAAGAAAGGACTAAACCTTCGAATTTCAGGGTAGAGTTGTTAGCCCCTCAAAGGTTACGGTAACACGAAATTTCAGTTCAAATTCGTTTATAGATAAATAGTCTCTTGAGAAAACTTTAAACAATTGTTGCTAAAAGGGTCCAAAAAAAAATCAAAAGTCCTTCAAAGTAGGTGAAAATAATCACTCTTAGGGTTTAAGTGTTTTGAGTAAGCATAACCGCCGATTTATTCGGTCATTTTTTATGTAACTCTTTGTGATGCATAGTTGGGTTTGTATGGTACAGTAGACTCTGTGTAATTCAAACGCTCAAGGGGACAAATAATCGTTCGCGTTGTGGAGAGTTCGAATTATAGGGAGTATTTTGGCCCAAATGTTAGCTGAAGGAACCAAATGAAGCGTTCGAATTTTAGAGATGTCGAGTTATAGAGAGTCTACCTTAATTGTAATGTTTATTGTGAATCTCGATTAGTTTATGAATATATCGATGATTTCACGCCTTCAATATTTATTTAAAAGCCAATTTTCATTGATGCACTCAGTTTTCTCGCGAAACCTTTTAATTCCTGCTCAAAAACTTATGTAGTAGTCCACGTACCAACAAGGTTATCTATTTAGGACGATTAGCAGTCATGTAGACAATAACGGCTTCAATACGGAATCGTATTCAAGAGACTTTTCCTCTTTCCTAGGGAGCTGCTCCCGGTCAAGAAGTCAAGACTCCACGACAAAAAGGGACTGTCAGTAAAATATTTAACGATGGGAATGATAATTAAACCTTTTCTATTTTAGAAATGGTGTTTGATCATGGTTCAGTAATTTTACTCTGAGATGTCGGATGATGGATGTGTTCGGCCCCATGGAAGACTTGATCCGCAAGCAGTAACGATATTTCTATCGTATTTTAGAAACAAATGCTACCGAAAATCGATGTATAACAAATCTGCATAAATATTATTACATTATTCTAAGAACGCTAAAAAGGTTTAATTGGGTTACTAAATTATTCGTTCAGTAATGTAGAAGAGCGTAGGGCTTCCTAGGCTTAGAACCTTTATCAGAAATAACCCCTCTTGACTAAGTCTTTCTCGTTTCGCGTAAGTCGAAATGAAGCATCCATATATTTTTTTGCGTCTAGTTGATTCAACACGTAAAGTCTGGATTTGAACGAGTAAAATTGTCTGCGCGATTAACGTAAGCCGAAGCGAATAACCGATTCCTGAAATTAGGTTTTGTATTTTCTTCATAAAGTTCTCTATTAAGAATTGATATGTGATAAAACCTTAGCAAAATGACTTCTGTTGAAAAAGAAATTAAAGATTCGCCTTTATAATTATAATATCTTAAATACCAATGAAACGGCGAAATCAAATCGTCATTTCTTTGAAAACTGAGAAATTTAAGGCACCCTAAAAATTGTTCACTTAAGGTGGGCATTTTCATAAAAACCGAGGCAGAGTAGGACAAAAATTTAATTCGCGTATGTTGCATTGTATATTTTTTCTACCACTACCATAAACTTTCGCGATTTTTCGAGTTTTGCCCTTTTTGTTAAACCTTATCTCGCAAAGTTTACCTAATTTTTTCACTCGCGAAATTTTCTAGAATATCGTCGCAGACGACAGAGAAACACTGTTTTTTTTTTTCACCTCACTGATATTAGTCGCTAAAACAGCTTGTCGCCAAGAGAACGGCCATACGTGTAAATCGGCTTCTAATTATTTATATTTTTGTATGTTATTGTCCTGTTTCTTTCATATATAAAATATACTGTTTTGTAAATATTTAAAATGACAAAAATAATTGATCTTAATTAGTATGATCATGCGGTATTATATTATAATTTTTTTATATTATATAAATATGTAGATTTTGTGACAGTGTTTTTTGAGTGTTAGAAAAAAATTATTTACCCAATTTATTTCCATAACTTATCGTAAATTTCTTTACTTTAGGATAAAAGTGAACAATGATTATTATACGTTTATACGTTTGTTTTTAAAATTAATTTTCAATATATGAATACGATAGAGCTGTATGGTGCAAGTCATTGTAGCAAGAGGACGTCACCGACACGGTCAGCAAGTATTTCTTTGTCTTTACTTTTACCTTTTAAGCATTTTGTAGTACTCGGAAAAGTTAAATCAGTCAATGAAATTTCTTGACGAAAAGAGACCAACTCAATGTGCTGATTTTTTATTTCTGATTATCATTTTTGATGTCAGCAAAAAATAGACAAAATATACCGCTTTAGGCCAGATTTAATTGCTCATATCTCAGCCAATGTTATCATTTTTCTCATCCACTTATTGCCTTATCGTCGAATTTACCAAGTTTGAACTTTGAATTAAACATCTCCACCCATGAAAAGACTCGATGGCGGTCAGTTTATGGGAATTTTTCCTGTGCTATTAATGTAGTAGAGAGATCTGGTTAAATCAGCATTTCGATAAATTTGGTGTAGCGTTCAACGTTACCATAAGTGAGGTCAAACCTTTAGTATAACTCCAGGCACTGCCTAGACTAGTGAACTAGTCGTTATTTTTGTTAAGAAAATGGAATGCCACGGCAAAAAAATAAAATAGTGTTTTATCCTCCAATAATTTCTGTACGACACTTTCCAGTTTTTCCCGTTTCGGGTTATTAATCCGATTTTATAACAGAAAAAAACCGACTAGCTCGCTAGTCCAGCCACTGTCTCGCCATTCAACTTTTACAGCCACTCAGTTTCATATTTCCTTGAGGTGTGGTTACGATATCCTGATGAGTTGTTTTCTGAAATGACTGGTCTAAGTTTTATTTTCTCTCGAAAATCGGACATTTCACGGAAAGCCATCGTTCCACATAAGTCTTAGATTAGATTACTTGTCTATATTTTTTTCAATTAGACTCAAATTTTTTTCGTAACGAGCGGAGGAATGACCCATACGGGAAAAAAGATGTTTTCATTTTCCGTTCTAGACTGGTTTTCGGAGAAAACAGACTAGCACGCTAGTCTTCGTAAATCTACTTATTGCTGACCGCGGAATTCTATTTCGGAAATCACGTCTTGAAAACATTGCCTTAAGGTAATTGCTTTCCTGAAGTGGAGTAGACAAAATTAGAAGAGGAAGCTAGCGGTTAACAATTAATATAACGCTACCATTTTTGATGAAACCCAGGTCCAAAATTATAGTTGCGTTATACGTACATCAACGTCAAGTCTGATCCGATTGTCTATCGTTGTATACTATATTGCTACTTTTGGACCGGAAACTTAAAATTGGATCGTTTGTTTGTCAGACATTTTCAGTTAAGGTGGTTTCCTTTTATTATGAATTTTTAGTAAGAATCCTATTTTCTCAAAGATTAAAGGAAAATTTAAAATTTAAAAATATTACATCAAAACGCATAGATCCAGTTTTAGAAATTCTATTTTTTTTTTTTTTAATGTACCGTTTTTCAGACTAAAATGAACTTGCGTTGAATATATTTGGCCACATCCATTGTCTTTTTTTGTAACCTAAATGCATAGGTTTTTATATGTTGAACCAAAGAAATATCACGTTTATAACCTTAGGCACGATTTAAACGGTTAATTTGATACAGCGCGATAAATCGGTATCTCAATGATTATTAATCATGTAATTCTGCAGTTCACATTCATTTCTTTTTCAAATGTCTTTGATTCAGCACATCAAACATTGTTGCCAGCACTCAATTTACAGAAAGTTTGATCTATGTTTGACTATTCTTTCAAGAGTTATTTTTGACAGAAGGTCCAAAAGTGGCATTTTGAGAAAAAATCACACGAGATGTTGTGATACCGGGGGACGGCACAGAACCAACAACGGTTAACGGAATTGCGGCTGGGAAGAGTACCCTTGTTCACCTCATCCAGTCTACACATAGGGTCTTTCAATCCATAACCAGCTGCAAAGGGTTTTTTTTATTTTAAAAGTTCCAAATAGGGTACATATTTCAAAGTTTAGATAGAGCGTTATTAAAAATGTGCCTTGCAGGGTATATATTTTTTACCTTCCAGTAATCCAAGGTATGGTTCATTCTGGCAGTACGTCTCCCAAGGTCACTAAGGTAATTATCCCTTCCCACTGGGATAAGCCCTATACATCAGTTACATATGTCTTCCTTAGAATGGTATATTTACAGACTATATTATAACCCTTGGCAAACTTTATTTTTGAACCTTGACAACGGCAAATTTATGCCAAAATATAATAAAAAAATTGACGTGTGAATAGCCATGTGATGTATCTAACTTGTATGACGCCATCGTGACATAAGTCTACGCCTACAGTCTGCACCCTTCACAAGGCCAGTGTCAATATTAAAAGAAAGTTAACTTTTTGTCCCTTCAAGATATTTAATTCTATCTCCCATTGTAAATTCATCGTAACTTTCAATCAACTCTCATCGATTGGGTAACATAAAATTGCCAAGTCACTTCATCTGTATTTCAATGGTCTGGATTTGCCAAATTCGCTACCAATTTATTCAGTCAGCATCAAAAGAAAAACGATGAGTCAGCAAAAAAAGTCAACAAACTATTTAATTGGTATGTACATGACAATCATTCATTCAAGTCACAGGCTCCAGAAATGTTGGCTGAGCTAATTTCTTAATTGAAATTTAATGATGTTGGCCAGTAAATTGTTAAAAACAAAACAACTTTACGTAATCTGACAATATCACCATTAATTCACATCAAATCACACACCAAATTCCTTACATGTCATCATGAAATTAGTTTGAAGACTATCCGTGTTAAATCTTTCAGCAATGAAAATTTCCCTATTAGTTCGCAAAAATTTTGTAAAAGTGAAGAGGCTATAAGTTAAACATGAAACCTCCAAAATGTTCACAAAATATAAATAGTGATTTAACCACTTAGACTGGGCCAGGAATTTTCAACATTTTGGGAATCTTTGGACATGGAGTTTATTTCTTGACTGGGGGGGGGGGGGCAAGATAGGCTTTGATTATAGTAATTGCAGTGGAAGAAGACTTGATCACTCCCTTTCTCTAAAATTGCCTTTCTTCTGGGTGTAGTATGTGACTTGACAGGCATGGTTTGCATTTGTACCACATACTGTTGAGAAATTTTTTTCAAGCTGTATTGGATTACTTAAAAATAAATAATCAGGGAACTGTTTGCGCCCTTTGCCATAACTGTGATAACCTCAGAATGCTCCTTATGAAGACAATTAGCAATTCACTATTTATGTGCATATAATGAAAATCATGACTCGTAATTATCAATAACAGAAACCGCTAATTACTAAATCTTCGGGGGTGTTGCACTGAATTTTTGTCCATATCGCTCATCAAAACAAAATTTTTATATAAGAACAAAACCACAGCGATTCAGAATGCGTAGGCTTAAATTCAAAATTCCTTTCTTGTTTTGACTAGAGTCGTACCTTATAAGGACTCGCTTGCCCCAGAATATTACATTTATAGGGAGCTGTAAAAATTTCTTTGATTTTTAACCCCCGCTCTATTTATATTTTTTGTACGGGTTGGTCAGCCTGTACTGTTATTTTTGTCCGTGTTGCGCGGCTCTCTCTCTTGTTATAACAAAGTTGAAGTATGATTGAAAAAAAATATAGACTTGTTTACTAGTCTAAATGTGACACGGATTAAGAGAATACGGCAACGTTTCAGCCATTCTCGTTCCAATGACCTTTTTACGACTTTTCACATTTAAGAAGCCTAGAATGAGGCTGCATTTAACCATTACAGTGTATGAGAAAATCAGCGATCCTGGCAAATGTTATTACGCTAGACTATCCCATTATTAAAACTGAGACGAATAACGTTTTGGCAAATCTCAAACAGAGTATTTTTAATATGCATTACACGTCAAACTAAGCTAATTGCAGCTTATTATGAAAGTGTGTTTGGTATGGAAATTAATTATATCCAGCTAATTGGCGATCTATCGCACAAATTTAATAACGTCAATAATAAGTCAGCGTCACTGCCGTTTATTTTTATACGTCATTTTTGGAGACCAATGTTGGAACAAAGTGAATGGAACTCTTCTGGGACCGTACAAATCTGTCTAGTTATTTAAGTAGACTGTACCAAACCTCTTCTAAAAGGATTCCATTGCTTGTTTAAAAAAAGCCGTTGGAGGAACTATAAAATCCATAAAAGATTAAAATCTCGTAAATAATAATTTTTTTATTGTTCATTTTGGAATGTGATTTTAACCCTACCTGTATACTGGGCGGGGGGGGGGGGGGGGATTGCAGGAGGCTCGAGGTATTTTTCCAGAGGAAATATCTCCAAAACAAAAAATTCTATGAGCTTGAAACTTTTAAGACTTTTGATAAATCTTATTGATATTTCCAAAATTTCAAATGTTTATCATAATTATTAGCTTATTAATTATGCTCAATTATTGAACCCAAGGTGAACTTTAACCAATTTTACTGTCAATTCAGTAAATCTTAAACAGCTCATAACTTTTGATAGACAAACTTTTACAATAGTCGTATATTGTTTAAAAAAATCTGGTTTCATCAATTTTGCATATAGATGGTCAGCACTTGATATTTTTCTCAATTCTGATGATTTACTTACGAAAGCTTATCTATTTAGCTTTATAAATATGGAAACAGATTTGAAAAAACTCTTTTCCTTCGGAAGATGTGGTGATTTTATAAGCAAGTATATGTATTTTCTCTGTACTTTTTCTATATGATGACATCATCAAGTAACCATAGCAACCATTATTTTTTGAGCATGATTTTTTACTACTCTTATTGAGAACTCAATTCTTACTCAATTTTAAGTCATTATGCTATCCAGAGATATTGCTCGCGGGCCTATCAACCACCTCTCCCCCAGTACTACTGCCATTCTCAAAAAGCCCGGTACAAGTAGGGTTAAGAAATTTCATTACCTTTTAACCATACGAAAAATGTTGGCTGACGAAATCAAAGACTAGTTAATATCTTATCATATCATAGTGTGTATAATGTCAATAATATTTTAAAGCAATAAAAAATTTAGGTGGAAAAAAATCTTCTCGTTGGACATTGTCCGACATTGTTTTGTCCGACATGGTGTAAATAATGCCGACCCTTCAAAGAAAGTATGGCTTTGCTCAGTCTTTTCCATTGCTGGCAATACATCATTGGAACCCTTCTGATTTTCAAAGTATGCCGATTCGAAGGGAAGATTGTTTGTTTGTATCCCTCGCATATGGTAAGGATCTGTTTTGCCAAACCATCGTTACGAGAAACATAGTGGAACAACCATGTCTCAAAACGCAGGTAATTGGCGAGCCATTCCTCTTGGGACAAATAAACGGAAGTTATTGAGGGACGTATGAGAAGTTTTTGTTAGACGAGCTTCGTTTTTTTGGACTTCGAATCGTTAGATGAAACAAGACCGGTATGGGTCTAAGTTTTGACCAATATCAAAAATAGGCTAGAAACGGGTAGCCTGTGCAAAATGCAAGACTTATGCGGTTGAACGAATCACAGAACTTTCTTCCGCAAACGCATCCTCCCTTTTAAGTATCACTTGTATATCTGAAATGTTTGAGTCGAAAATCAAAAGCTAGCTCGTGTGTCTAGCCTTTTAACTTCTATCGGCTTTCATAATCACTTGTGTGGTGATTCATGTATTATGAGGTAAGCAAATAAGTAGGTTAGTTCACTGTGATCGGACGACCTGAAGTTTCCCTTTTCATTATTGCTGCACCGACACTTTCAATTTCCCTAGCTTACTCCACTCAACCCAAAGTGCTTATCAAGGTGGCATCATTTTTTGAGTCTTTGATATGCCTCGATCTGTGATTGTACCCTACCTCTCTTACTATAAACAATAATATCACGTAGAAGCAGTTCCTATTTCACATTTGAGTTTTCTATGGAAAAGCTTGTTATTATTGTTTGATTAAGTAAGGTAAATATTGTCTCGATTTGTCGTTCTTCCAAACATTTATAACAAGCGTTTCTATAGAATACTCGATTGTGGCGGAATAGGAACTTCTGTAGTAAAGTGACATTAACAGGCTAAATATAGCTGAATACTGCGAAAAACAAACTAACAGGCTAGTCTAATTTTCCTGGATTATAGTCATGGTATGTATCAACAGTGCAAAGCTTAAGAAGATACATATTGCTTAGAGTAGAAGGGGAATGCTCCACACCACCACACATACCGTGAAGTCCTGTATTTCCTTATAGATCAGATTGCCATCAATTTGCTATATTCACTTTTCGCTGAGTGGATTTGGCCGGGAATTAAACAAGGAACCTTTCGGTTCTCAGGCTACCGCTCTATGCATTGAGCTATCTCATCATGACGATACGTATACTTTTGATCTACGCCTCTCTTCATTTAATGGGGACATTCTCTAATAGGCTTCCTTGTTGAAAACATTGCGTAGTCCAAGAGCAAAGCGTAGTTATATAATTAAATTATAACTGTATTTATTTGCAAACAAATTAAGGCTTAATGACGTGCTTTAATTTCCGCTCTGAAGCTTCAAGTGAACAGCATCATTTTTGTATAACATTGTTTATGATTCTTGTTTGGTACGGCATGGACAACAAACAACTTGCTATCTTTCAAAACAATTAAAGAGATTCTGAGCCACGTGCGTAATCGATACCTCAATTAACAATGAGAGATAATTACCGCATTAATTGCCTTTGCATGCGCGAAGAATCATTAATTTTCGTAACAATTCGACCCGTTAGCTCCTTTAAATAGATATAACTTGGTAATTTTTGGTAATCATAATTTGAGAATAGACCATCTGGGAAGACGCTGCGAACAAGTTTCTAAAAAAATTAAAATGTCAAAATCCTTTCTGGTAAAAAGAATACAAAAGGTGAATACTGGTTTCTTTCCGTGGAGTAGAGAAACTCTTGTTCAAGGTTGTTGCGTAGAATATGAAGAAGTTGTCAATGTAGAATCTGGTACGTAAATCTCTCTAACTGTTTGGATACGATTTAACAGAGTCTTCTAAGCTCGAAGGCTAAATCCATCGCTCGCCTCGCCTTCCGCCATGATATACTAAAGTACATCAGTGCGTGACCAGAGGTATTTGTTAAGGGGTCCCTGCATGTTCTCATGCCTCTTTCATTTCTTCCGTCAGCACAAGATTCAAGATTATAAAGGAATTCCGTTATTTCTAACCTCCAAAAGCTTAAACTCGGAATAGGTTAGATTATTCCAGATACCTTATGGCATTTAGTCAAACATTTCTTATTTGAAGTGGTCGGAGTAAAAGTACGAAATAGTGAAAGTTCATTAAGAGAACGGGTATTTGAAATAATATGGGGGTTAAAACTAAAATATAGCATTCAGTATGTTCTTTTAGGGGTGTAGATATAAACATTTTTTCCATTTGAAATTTTCGAATTCCTTATAACAAAGTTTTTTTATCCTTATAGATTTCGACTCTTCGATTCAGACATCATTGTCCGAATTCCGAATCCTGACTCCTTACAAACCTTCCACGACATCTTCTTTTTGTTCCATCGCATCCTCGTGTCGTGACTGTGACAAAGAATGCTATGCTTCAGGTTTGAAGGACGACGAAATTATTATTCCTTCCCCGCTCGGTTACGAAACACAAGCAGAGGAGAAAAAGACTTACCTACAATCTGACATAATATTCCCAAGTTGGAACAATGCGCGACCCACAACAAAATACATATCACCTTATCACATTTTCGCAGAAGACATGAAGCGACACCAATGTGAATATTGCTTCAGGTGGTTTGAACGATCGAGCAGTTTGAGTAACCATCGTTTGATTCATAAAAACTCAAAGACATTCAAATGTCCCCAGTGTAACATGAGCTTCTTGAGGAAATCCGATTTGGCAAAGCATATGGTCACCCATTCCGGTTGTAAACCATATCAGTGTAATGTATGCGGAAAACGATTTAGTCAGTCTTCTAATATGCTGACTCATCAAAGAAGACATACTGGTATTCGCCCTTACTCCTGTGAAATATGCGGAAAAGCATTCTACAGGAAAGTAGATGTTCGGAGACATATGTCTGTTCATAAAAGATGCTAGTGAAATAATTTATATAAATTTTCTTTTCTAATATTTAGAACTATAATTTGTTTCTTTATGAGATTTACATAAATGGGTGATATTTACATTTTCTCGTTTTAGAGAACTAATAAAATAAATGTTATCTACTAAGACTGTCGAAATTCTCTTTCCATTACACCATAATTCCTGATAAGATGAAACTCTAATAAAACTTACTCTGGGGTTTTCTCCTTACGGATGGTGTTTGTTTATCTATCCTCCTTCTCAGAGCCTCTTTACGGACCAACAACTTGATGACTAAGATATAACCATAGTGAATGAATTTCGCTTAGATTTTGTGGATGGCTTAAGTTTTAAGGTTCATTTTAAACAAATTAAGAGCAATGAATCAAATTAGCGTGTTAAATAGTATGTGCCAAAGAAAATAAACCAGTCCCCTCAAAGGAAAAGTTTCACAGACAACCAGATTTTTGGATTTCGCAGGAATAAGATATCATGGAAAACACAGTAAAACAAAACGTTAAGTTCGTTTAAAAAAGTATAACACCATGAGACGAAAATAATGTTGAGTTCCCTACGTTTAACATAAAACTAATATACTAACAGTATTTTCAGCACTCCATAAGAAATTTGAAATAAAGTATAATTAATTAAATTCGGTATCAAGGAGCAGCTCATTCTATCGAGGGGTAAAGTAGTTAAAAAGAATTGTTTGAAAGTTTTCGTGATTTTTTTTGAGACTTTTTGGCCAGAATTTTTGTGATTTTTTATTTTTTTTGTGATTCTATTTTAAATGTATACGAGATTTTTTGGGTACGTTACCCTTCACATACATGTCGTTTGAAAATGTTGCAGGTGTACTCATTAGCCAGAAGTTATAATTTTCCAAAGACATTGAAGTATTTGGTCCGAATCTAACGCTTATAAAGGATATTTGGAGAATAGTTAAAGGAAATTAAGGGATCGCTACTTAGTTTTATTATTCCACGCTCCTTCACCTGGTAGCAAAGTTCCCATAATCCAACAATTAGAAATTTAAACTTTAAAATGGCAATAGTGAATTTTTTAAAACAAAATTTAATTTTCAGTGTGCCTATCCAATACAAAAACATTGATAAGAAAATTAAAAGCCCCATAGGCTAGGAAGGCCGACAGTTACCTATGTTAGTTTTTCAAGTTCTGGATATTTTTTAGTCTAAGTTAAACTAACTCTAAATTAAATGATACGGGACATGGGAGTTACGCTCGTGGACGGAAGAAAAATCATTTTTTCTTTCCTTGAAAATTCAATAGGGGGGGGGGGGGGGGGCACTCCTAGATTAAAAATGCATTGATTTTGATCAGCTTATAGAAATCGACCTAAATGAAAAATCTCCATGTCGTGGGCGTGACAGGAATTTTTCAAATCTCTAATTTTGCCAAATAGCCGCATTATTGTTGCGTTTTCTGCTTAAATTGTGGCAGATAGAGAACATTTGGGTGCCTTAGATAGCTGGAAAACACACCATTTTAGCTCTTTTGAAAGAAGCTAAAGGATTTTAATTGATAACATATTATACAATATAACGGAATAAATGAAAAAACTCATTGATGTTAGATTTTTCGTAGGGTGGGGGGCAATGCAAACCTCACAAACCGTCATATAGAAGCAAACTACTTCAATTAAAACTCTAAGAAAAATGACTTGAAAACATGATTTAGCATTTTCCAACGCTCGTAGACATGTACACAGACGATTGATCAACGCCGATGCCAAGCCAAGTATTTATCGATTAGTGAAATTAGACATGCCCTTTGTTTTGCGATAACATTGAAATGCATACCAATTTCCAAACCAGCTGCGTAACGTTATCGTAGATTTGTTTACTTTCCTCGCTATTAAAATCGTAACTAAATTAAACATAATCATAAATTCGTTTTTATAGGACCTTGCAAAAGCACCCAAAAAGAAGCGCTCTCCTTATCCCAGGCATTGAAAAAGCTTCCCCACAAGAGCGTTAGGGAATAAATGGCCCCGAAAATAGAGCGTTCGGTGTGTACACCACCGGCAGCCACTGCAGAGTTAAAGTGAGTGCCGTAAGCCACTCTAGACGGCTCGGGGGTTGTAGGAGGGCGGACCCCCTCTGCCGTGTACCCACGGGGGTTAGGGCCAATTTCTGGCAATGAAATCAAAAGAGGAATCTTTTTTCTTTCCAACAAACAAGCCTAATTAATTTGGCATCCTGAAGGACTTTCGTTGAAGAGTTACGCTTGTTTAAAGTCGAGAAAAAAAGCTTGCTGAAACTAGTGCGTTTTTTAAACTATGGTGCGGCATTGAAAGGGTTAACTCTGATTCCCAGGGCCCTCGCCTCTCGCCTCCTCCTCTCAACGGCTGAAAACGTACATCAGCGACGGCGCGAATGGGGCCGGAAAGTCAGTTTTTCCGCCATTAACTTACGCCAGTTGAGAGCAGAAAAACCACCCATCCCGCCCATATAATTTCGCTCCCGGCAACATTGCATTCTTTTTAATGGCCGACTTGCTCTGAAGAAAAACAGCAAGTAAATATCGAGTGAGTTGATCGTAGAAATCTACTATTATCAATCCCCTTGCTTGAGATTTTGATACAGATTTTAATTATACTGCTTCTTGGTATGTCTGCAAGTGTATGTTTAACCATATTTTGATTGCTTCATAGAATGGCACCTCGTAAAGGGAAGGTTCAAAAAGAAGAACAAGTTATTTCACTTGGCCCACAGGTAAAGTCTACTATTTTCAATACTCATTCATTTTCCTTGTTAGGATCACATATAAAAACTTTGTCTACTTCTTGTTAAACCTTAGGTTGCTGAGGGTGAAGAAGTGTTTGGAGTAGCTCACATTTTTGCTTCATTCAATGACACCTTCGTCCACATCACTGACTTGTCTGGAAAGTAAGTTTATAGCTAACTTTGATTGAACTTGTTTGGGAAGAGTATCATTTTTCAAGCTATGTAAATCATTTGTACTTGCCAAAACCCAAGTCCTTCCTGCCTGTATAGTCTCTCATATGCAGGTCTGGAAATCTGCTGGAAACAATTGTTATCAATAGACATTACTGTGTTGTTTCTGCAAAATCAAAATGATGGTAACAATAAAAGGTTTTCCTAAAAGAGTCTTCTACAAAAATATTAACAAAAATAGTGCTTGTTCTTTTTTACTTCAATCTTATTCAGTCGGGGAAAAGCACATCTGGGTGTTGAAAAATATCCAATGTTGGATATTTGAGAGAAATTCAAAGCTTGAAAATAATGAAAATACACAAATGAGGGAAATGTCTTTTACTATAGTCAGTTACTTGAGTTACTTGAGATAGCTTCTGTGGTTCTCCAGTCATTCAACTCATTGAGTCAAATGCTTGACCATTTCTGGTCTACAACTTTATCTGCTCTCCTAAATGAAAGGTAATACACGATATCAATAAGTAATAATTAACTGTTCTCCATCGCTGTGCTAGAAATATTTGCGGAGGTAATTTTTGTGTTTGTATGAGACTTTCTTAACTAAGGGGAGAATCAGTTTTTTCATCATAACTTTTGTTGCCTTCATTTTTTTGTAATGAAATTCAGACATAAGCTGTATCTTAAT
>JAUBWS010004229.1:0-11822 GCA_032270445.1 Darlingtonia californica | reverse complement strand
TTTTTACTTGGCAGCTCTCGGCCACCATAGACTAGTCAAATCAGGAATATTTTAAGTTTTGTCCAGACGAAAAATTAGTCCGACATTTTATGTCCAATAGAAATTGTTTTTTTTGGGTTTCAGTTAATCTCTCGAGTCCCGAATACCCCCCCAGATTGTTAATTTTTCATTTTTTTCCGACCCAGGACAGCTTTATTTCAACACCCCTCCCCCCTCATTATTAATTTTTAGTCCCTTTCACTAACAATTTTTTTTCAGTCTAGAAAATAAAAAAATTATAAGAGTTAAAATAAAGAAATTATTCTATTAAATAAGAAAGAAAGGAAGAATTTTGTTCACTAAATAATATTTCAAGCGCAAGAATACTTCGAAAAAACCACCCACACTATTTTTCCACCCCCCTCCCCCCATTATTTCAATCCCCCTATAATTAATATTGATCATAATCCCCCCCCCCCCCCCTATTATTCGGGACTCGAGTAAAACCGACACTTGTTTATTGCTCTTTCAGCTAGAATATAGAAAGTGGGTTTTTGAGACATTTTTGTGCTAGCAAATATATTCACAAAGCAGTAAGAGGTTCAATTGAAGCTCGACTGTGTTACATTAACTCAGCTTTATTCACATGTATTTGGGATGAGTTAGGGTTACAATAGTCTACCTGGTACACCCTTTCCACGAATAATTTGTCCCTGTACTGTAGAGCCAAAAAGGTGTCCAAATTATAGAATTTCTCAAGTGACCCATTCAAAATTACACTGAAAAGTTATGAATGATAAAGTGTATGAGCGAGGTAATTCATAAAAACGGAAAAAAACAGGTTTTTCACATTCAAATTTCTCGTAGAGGTTTCGCAAAGTGTAATTTGATTTATACAGCCAAACTATATTTGGTGGTATTTTAATTTCGCGGATAGATAAATAAGCGATATATCGCACCATTTTGATTATATTCATAATATCGCTATTTTCCCACTTGAAACAATGCAAGAAGGGTATTTTTAACCAAATTTGATAGAAATTGTAAGGTAAAGAGTTACATAACAGCTAAGCATATCTACCGTAGAGGTCAACCAACCAGAACAATGATAATAAAAGAAATTAGTGGATAAAATACCAGGCCCGTACCACTTTTTTTGAATCTAATTTGCATGTTTTTCAAAGGAAGACATAAAAAAATGAAAATACCCTCTTTTTCCTGACTTTCCCTGACCATTTTGAAAAAAGTGTTATTTTCCAGGTTTTCCCAGGTATGTCTGAACCCTGCTTAAGGAATTTTTGGTTACGGTATATTCCTGGTTCGACCACATTTTAAACGGAAACACCACAAACAGATCAATAGATCTTGATCAAAGCAAAATTGTTAATAAGCAGTGCTGGGTTGTTTAAGAAATACAAGCCTCGTCTTTCAGACATTATTTACAGACTCCTGGCAAACACTTGAAATGAATTACTGTTTATAGTCCATAGTTATAGTCTTAACTGTCATTTAAGCAGTAGAGCGGCTAATTGTCTTCTTTGGCTAAAGTGAGCATGAGGAACTTTGTGTCTTTGTAAATTATGAAGAAGAAATATACGTATTTAGATCCACACATTTACACCATGTCCTTGGTTTCATTTTATACATAAATACCATATGTATAGCATCCAGGCCGAGAAAAATACCTAATATCAGTTTTTTTGGAAACGGGAAAGGCAGCTAAGAGAAGTTTATGAAATTGTTTATAAAACGCCCTTCATTTCTGCAAAATTACTTGGTTCATTGAACATATTACACAAGGTTAAACAAAAAGAACCAGTTTAAGATGTTTGAACAAAAACAACCGTCAAATCTTCGGCACGATATGCTAACATTTCCTTGCCCAGATTTCAAAAACATTTTACGTCAAAGCACGTGAAAAAACTGAGATTAAAAAAAAATCAAAGCATTACTATGAAGAATTCGACATGGCCGTACGGATTTATAGAGGGTTTCGAAGAACAGCTTTTCTGTTGTTTTTGGTGGTACATTTTACATGTTTTGTTGGAAATGCAACGCTAAATAACGAACAGAATGCAGATTTGGTTGCTTTCTTCGAAAAAACATCACATTTGAACAACCTTGATAAATTTATCATAGAGTCGTCAGATTCACAAGATGATGGCAAAAATGAGGACCAGAACAAACAAAAACTGAAAACAATAAAAGACAAAGGAGAAAGTAATTATTTTGCAAGTATTTCCAACACAACTGAAGGAGGACAGGAAAATACTTCTAATAAACATGCACCTGAACTTGTCAATTTTATGCGTCCGTCACAAGAAACTAATCTACCGACAAACAAGAAGACGATGAAAGCAAACAACCACTCTTCACTGACGTCTTTTTTTGAGAAAGAAAAACACATTCCTATGATCAATGAAGTTGACGACGAAAATGCCGACATCGAAGTTGATGACGATCATGAATATATATCCGACGTGGAAGAAGAACAAGGTATTTCTCCTTTGCATGAACTTCCAATCTTTGATAATCTTATAAATGGTAAAGATTTTGAATTCAAAGACAATTCAGTAACACCCTCTTCAAGAACACTACCAG
Source organism: Darlingtonia californica (assembly GCA_032270445.1). NCBI lineage: Eukaryota > Viridiplantae > Streptophyta > Magnoliopsida > Ericales > Sarraceniaceae > Darlingtonia > Darlingtonia californica. Next base: position 9,242 of record JAUBWS010004229.1, on the reverse strand, counting down.
GTTCAGCAAACAAACACGGAGACGATGGATTTGAGATAAAGGTACGAAATGGAACCAATGGAAATATATTATCTTTACCAGAGAACGCAAGGATGGATTTAGAAGATCCCCTGGCAAATGCAGATTTAACAAATGAAGATGAAGATAAAGATAAAGGGGACATTCAGAAGCCAAAACAAACTTCCTCCATCTATAAAGATCCTATTACGACGTTGAATCACACTTATGAACATTTGACTAAAATAAACGATGCTCTTGACCAACAAATGGTGGGAAGCAGAAGATCAAAACATAAAAACAAAAGTAGAAAGATAACTGATCAAACTGGAAAGACAATTAAACAGAAGACCAAAAACTTACAAAACAAGACAAATAAGGAAGACCAAGCTATTGCAAAGCCAAGTGTTTCACCAAAGTTTCAACACTATGCGGATAACACTATTCATTCTAGTCAGAAATACCCTTTAGCCATATACCAACCAGCTACAAATAACACTAGCAATAACTCAATGAATCCCGGACTAATGTATCCATATTCAGTAAATCATAGAAATAAAAAAGTGAATAACGGTTCAAAGTCATCTCCGCAAGTTAAGTTTGTCAACAAAATGCTCAACACCAATGTGCAGAATCCATATCTAATAAAATATAACAATAATGCTGGAAATACCTTTGCAACCTCTCCAAATTCTATCAACCACCTTAATTTACATAGTACACAGAACGTTTATGGAAAGAAAGCGCTGTTGGTCGAGAATAGCGCAATCAATCAACATTTTAAGGCATTATCTACAACAGTAAAACTCAAAAACAATCTCGCGGACGTTAAAAACCATCATAAGACAGTTCATAACCATAAGATTTTAAAGATTGATGAAGTAAATGAAAAATTATTGCACAATGTTAACAATCAACAAAATATTCCTTCATCGCATCAACGGCAGGAAGGTTTTGAACGGGCTTACATTAACAACAAAATTGTTTTCGTACAAGTCTCTCCATCTAAAGACACACATTGTATGGACGGTTCTGCACCAGCCTATTATAAACGACAAGGTTACGGAGATGGAAAGGACAAATGGATTATACACCTCCATGGAGGAGCTTGGTGTTATGATCTCCGTAGTTGCTCAAAAAGGAGAAACAGTATTCTTGGTTCGACAAAGCGTTCATTAGATGAAGACATTGACGGATTTTTTCATGGGATATTGTCCAATGATCCTCATGTAAATCCTCACTTTTACAATTGGAACACTGCCGTTCTAACCTATTGTGATGGTGGCTTGTTTTCAGGTAATCGAGACAAACCATTACTAGGTAAAGGTAAAAAATATTACTTTCAAGGTAGGAGAGTTTTGAAATCACAACTTCAAAACATTCAGAGTACAACAAACCTAAACAAAGCCAAGAAAGTTGTTTTAAGTGGTACATCCGCAGGAGGGTTATCTTTAATGCTTCAGGCGAACTTCATAAGAAGGTTTCTTCCAGAGGATGCTAAAGTCCGTGGCTTGGTGGATGCCGGATTTTTTCTTGAGCAGGATTCAATCTGGAATACAAGCATATCAAGTATTCAATTTAAGGCTTTATACAGTTTACATAGACCTACGTTGAGTCGTGCATGTGTTGAAAAACAAACCGTTGGTAAAAAGTTTAAGTGCCTGTTCCCTCATGAGACCATTCGGAGTGTTCGAATTCCTTTATTTCTGGTAAACTCATTATACGACCATTGGCAATTATCCTATCTCGAGGGAATATCATGCGTATACGACGACAATAAATGCAATCAACTTCAGCATGACCGTGTTCTCGGCTTCCGTAACAAGATGTACACAGCTTTAAATGAGGTAACTAAACATTCTAACACTACTGGAGTATTTGCGAATTCTTGTTTTGGCCATGGACAAGTGATTTTAGATTACACTTGGTCGAAAGCTAAAATAAACAGTAAGACAATTTCAGATGCATTCCATGAATGGTTTACTGATGACGCAATGAAGTCGCAAAAAAGACATTTTCACGCAGACTGCAAGTTGCCGTGTAACGGTAGTTGCAATAGACTGTTAGCCAAACGTTGTGTACTGAACTTCAAAAATGCATCACCTCAAAGACAAAAAAGAGATGCAGAATTATGTTAAAGCATGAAGTTTTAATTTTTAATGTAAAAAGATAACAAAATACTATGTACAATATTTACAATGACTAGGAATATTTACATTTTTCTTAGAAATATAAAATAAAAATTCTAGATTAAATCTAGCGAATGTTTTTTTCACATTTGTTCAAGGCATAGGCACTTATTTAAAGTTGAGAAAAACTCTTTTGAATATTGACAAACTGTCAAAACTGTCAAAGCCGATCATTGAAAAATTTGAAAATTAATTTTTCGGAGCAAAATTTCTACAGTGTGTCCCAGAAAAAATTTCCATCAAAAACCATTTTAAAAAGTATGTATGTGTTTATTTAAAAGTGACATTGTGTCTTGTCCAAAATGCAAACTTGATTAACGGCATGTCTAGTAACCATTATAATGTCAGTTTTTATATACACGTATATATACTTTTTGAAATGTCTTTTCTGGGACACACTGTATACAATAGGGGTTTAGCTGCCTGTCATGTATAAGTGAATGGGTAAAAAAAATATAGACAAAACATAACTGTACAAAACTAACATAAAAACAACGAAATTTATGGTTTCTCAAACCATAACCCCACATTTTCATTTTTTCTGGATATGAATGTCAATTTTTCACCCGCATTCGACTTCACAAACACAAGGAAGTGGTACTTCCATTTATTGAAGTTTGTTCCACGAGAAACGATTGCAGAGGGTGATTACTACACAACTTTTGTAAGGATGGCATGGATGCGGATTTATGAAAACTTGAAGACTGAACAACTTTTTGTATGGGTTCCAAAACTTGTAGAAGTCTGTTGCTTTCAAACAATGTCAACAAATCATTCTCATTTTTCTGATCTATTTCATATTCAATATACTCAACACAAGATTTTGCTTGTGGATGACCGTTTTGTGCTGCCTGTTTAAACCACTGTAATGCTTCTTCCAAATTCTCAGATAGACCTGTAAGAAAAATTATGAAAAATTATAATAAAAAATTTAATGCTAAAAGTACTGATATCAAGCCATAAAAATAAAGGAAAAAAATAAAATAAAATTTTACCTAGTTGGCCATTTTGATAGCATTCACCCAAATAAAACTGTGACAAAGCATGTCCGTAATCTGCTGCTTCACGATATAGTTCCAAGGCCTATGGAGTAATAAAATAAAGTTGAAAGAGGATTAAAGTCTCTTACGGTTTATGGTCTTTTGCTCAAAACAAATGTTCCACTTACATTCTTTCCACCCCTCGTCGGCCTTAAATTGTGGAAGGCCCTAATCTTAGTCGGCTTCTCAAAATTTGGAAAGACGAGTAACTATGTCACTTTTTTATTTTTAATGATTGATTTAAAATAGCCGAAATTACTTGTCAGCCGATTTCCATGAACCACGCCTCCATTTTGGCTTATTCAAATTTTATAAGTCCAAAATTTTCCGTTTCCAGAAGAAATTTGTGCGGTTAGGCCTTTTTTATTTTTAATGATTGATTTAAAATAGCCGAAATTACTTGTCAGCCGATTTCCATGAACCACGCCTCCATTTTGGCTTATTCAAATTTTATAAGTCCAAAATTTTCCGTTTCCAGAAGAAATTTGTGCGGTTAGGCTTATTTCAAAATTTTTGTATTTTGCTGGAAAAACATAAGTAGAAACACTTCGTATTCATAAATAACTTTCCATAACGAATCTCTTTATCAAAACGAAAAGAGAGTTTTAGTCACCGGCAGGCGATGGAAAATTGTGTTCGTATATCTGAATGAAAAAAGGTTTCATTACCTTTTTATTTGTTTTCTTTGTACCATACCCCCATTCATAACAGATCGCTAGATTGTATATTGCAGACGGATCCTAAAAAGGATTTGCGAGATACATACAACATGAAGTTTAGCTTTAGCGGCGTTGATTCCTGATAAAAACAGGTTTTAGCCAGAAATTCAGTTAGTTAAGCACGGTTTTTTCACTTTTTACCTCAGACGTCTAAGGGCCTGAGGTATTTTGAGGAAACCCACAGGGCTCTTAGAGATTTATTTATGATATTATGTTTAAAAAAGCAACCTCGGACGTCTAAGGTATTTTGAGAAAACCCTCAGGACCTTAGATTTCTTTACCCTAACCCTGGTCCTAACCTTAACCTTGACCCATAATATTAGGTCTAATACTAACCCTAACCCTTACCTAACAGTAAACACGAATGTGGTGTTAGCGCTGTGAACCTGGCCAATGTGATTCAAACCACTAATAGGGTTATGCCTACGCTTCGCAATAGATTCAAATGGACCACTATATTCTATGAGTAGTTGAAAAATCACTATCCTTATTTCGAGGGCCCTGAGGGAGTCTGAGACCCTATATTCATTGCATAGTTAAAAAATCGCCATCTTTATTTGAGGGCCCTGAGAGGCCTTGAGGTTCAAAATGAAAAATCCGTTTGTATTATTTTCACATTTGCGAAACTCTTAGATTTAAACTTATTCCGTTGTAGTAAAAAATGGACGTTTCAATACGATGAAATTTTTGTGTTGCGTCAACTTATTGTAAAAGATCTAGCCGAATTTTAAATTTCTTATGCGACCATCTTTTATCAACGCAGCTTAGTTTTAAACGTGATACGTGATAGCAAATAAATTCTAAAATTTTCATCATCATATCATAAGTAAAACAGAAGTCATTGCACATGCACTTTCACAACAATAAATTTTCGTTTAGCGAACTCTGTCTCGTTTTGGTGTAAAATCTAATCAACAAAGGGCGTGTTTAATTTGAAATTTTGATACTTGGCTCACTTTAGTATACTCTTTTGATCAAAATTAAAATTTTGATAAAATTTGCATTTTAAATTTTGAGATGACGTCACAAATCGATTGCGCGATGAAATTAGAGAAAAGACTTTATAAAAATAAAAAGTATACCCGTTGTTCAGCTGCCATTTTGAAGTATGTAACCGCATTACTCCATTCCTTTTGTTCAGCAAATCGTAGCCCAACAAACAACTGAGCCTGAAAAATACGACATAAAGAAAGTTTATTTTCCTTAAAAGTTTAGGTCAAAGGGATTTTCCCTAAACTTGTTCTCATTTAAATTGATACAAGATTGCCAGACAAAGGGAATTTTCATAATTGTGTTTCTCATAATTGTGTTTCTATTTTCGAACTAAGAAAATAAGTAGTCAAAAAGAAAGTTAGGAACCACACACCTAATTCTACAGACAAGTATGTGCAAAACATTTCAGTCGTACATTATCCTACAAATTTCACAAAGGCAACTATTCCAAGTAGACTCTTGTCGATACTTTATCAATGATGAAACACCAACCTTAGAAAGACCAAGATCTGCTGCTTTTCTTGCAAACTCAAAACCATTTTTCACTTCATCAGCACCGAGTAATCCTAAGCATTGAAAATAGAATAAAATATAATAGTAAAGTAGTTGAGAATTAGCAGAACACTATTATTGTTAAATTATAGTTGATAAATGTCATACCTGAGTAATAAAGTGATGAGACATTAAAAAGTGCCTTTGCATGACCTCCCTCACCAGCTTTCTTATAACAATCCGCAGCCTAAATTGAAGACAGGAATGTCAACAAAAACAAACCTGCCTGAAAACACTACACCACGTTATTCTTATGAGAATAACGCCTATAAAACATATCACTAAATCAAAATGGCAAAACTACGACCCAGGAGTAGGCACTAGCATTAGCATAGAGGTCATACTTCATTGCTGAAGTCAACTGGCGCAACTCAAGTTGCCAATGACCCATGATAGACACATATGAAGACTGAAAATTGAGGACAAATCAAGCAGATGGCAAGCATATGTTCAGCCTGATGATTGAGTAATTTTTTAAAGGTTTTTTAATCATTTTTTTCTCACCTCTATGTATGATCTGCTGATGCCAACACCTTTTTCATAACTTATCGCCATGTTATAAAGTGCTGATACATTCCCAAACGTTGAAGCTTCTTTGAACATTGCAAAAGCCTTAAAAATCAATTCAGAATCAAAAATAGAGAACAAAAGCCTATTACAAAATGACATAATGCCTGGCGATGAAAAATTCTTACTTCTTGATACTTGTTTGATTTTCCATATTTCATCCCTAATTCGTTCAAAAATTTTCCATTACACTCATCTGTTGTTGACTGGTATATTTCAAATAAAGCATCCAGCTTTGCCTAAAACAAATTGGATGGATTATTGAATACATGCGCTGCAGCTATAATCTTGACAAAGGCTTATGGTTTTCTAAATAAATTCTAATGTTATTGAATGGTATTAGTTCATTTAAAAAATCCCACTAGACAACAAATAACACAAGGGAAATTCCCATTCTAGGCAGTAGGAATTTTATAAAAATACACACCTCTTTTGAAACATCTGTAGCTTCTTCTTTCTTTGACTTGGGTTTTGGCAATTCACGAGAATTGATTGCCAGAACTGCATGGGACCGGCTGACTGGCTCAAATAGAAAATTCTGTAAGGAATCTGTACTGATGTTGTGGAGTGGACAGTTCTGCTGTTGTCCTCTGTTAAACCACTTATGACCTACAATTGCACTCGAAATTGTCAATACTCCAGTACACCACTAAAAATGATAATACACATAACACAATCAGTGTCCTAGCAAAAAAAAAAGGGGAAGAAGAAGAGCAAAGTCTGGTTTGAACTTACAACTACAAAATCCTCTTTCACATTAGCTCTTCCATTGAAATTCTTTTGGTACTGATCAATGAAAGATTTGATTTTCTCAAAGTTTTGATTTGCTCTTTTTTGATGCTTGGTAGGTTCTTCCAATGATTTGGAGTTCCTGTTAATATTCGTTGCTCCATCTTTATTGGCAAGTGAAAGAACCTTTGTATGCTGTGAGCTTACTCTGAAGAGCTCTAAATGTAAAAAAAGCACACATTAAATACATAAGTATTAGACCCCCTGAATAATTCAACTAGCACCAATACTTCTGCTACTGTCAAATTTAATGTGAATACAGCTGAATAGACTTAAATTTAAAAAAAGGCTGAAATCAGCTCATTGCTAGAGAAGATTTTCTTTTAAATTGATATGTATTCTCTTTTATTATCAGGTATGGGTGTGAGGCCTAAATTCAAGTTGCTTTAAAGAGTTTTTAGGGTAGTGTTAGCACCATTGGAGTAACACAGAGAAGCGCATGCCATCATTGTAAGCAACTGGTCTGTCTCCCAGCCTTCTCAATAAGAAAACACTTGTAAATAAAAAAGCACATGTAAAATGATCTGCAAGTTAGGCTGGACTTAAATGATTGTTTGTTTGCCGTCATCCGACCGACTCTACTTGAAAGGGCCCGACTGGAAAAATTTTATTACTCAAAGTTCGACCGAATATTTTTTTATTCTTCAACAATATGAATAATGAATTTTCAGCGTTAGTTCTCACAAATAACATGAAAATTGCGACCAAAAAAAAGGTTTTCCCGACCGACCGACTGTACTTTTTTTCTTAGAGTCGGGTGACGGCAAACCAACAATCATTTAAGTCCAGCCTTATTAACACTGGTAGTTAAAGAAGTCAATAAAATATCATCTCCCATGGTTAGCAAAAAAGAACATTTTGGAAATTTTAGACTTTGAACAGCCTCAGATCATTAATAAAACTAGTTTTATCAACTATTTACAAACTGAAAAAAAATACAAAATGGTTTGAAAAAGTTAAATAAATGTGACATGTATAATTGGTTGTCTGTGTGGGTGTGTGCACATGCAATTGCACGCATTAAATTGAGAAGACTGGCCTCCCTCTACTCTTTCTGTCAAGCGTAATCTAACTGGACCCTGGTTTTAAGTGGTTAAGATCAAATTGAAATTTATTTGAAAAAAAAGATTGGCTGCAGCACCCAATGGTTGGACACCCAAGGCTATAAAAACTTTGAGGGATACATAAAATAGAAATTCTGCCAGTATTAGGAAAATTTTGGTCCACCATGAGATCATTATGGCAACTTTAAGTACATTTAAGGCTTGACTGATCACTTAGTACTCTTGTGCACTATTGATGGTAATGTACTAGTGTTTGAGTCTTTGACATAAGTACCTGGGTACGTAAGGGGTGGTGTTTCTCTCTTAAGACATTGAAGTGAGAAAATACAGAAAATTGGCAATTGCATAGTACAAAAACCCAAAGTACCCCATGGGTGGTTGTTTTTTAGAGAGTTTCAGGGAGACCTAGGGCCCTGTCTGGCAATTTGTTTTTTTCTATTAAGGTCTTTTGATAAGCTTGCTTTTGGATCAAAGACACCTTCAGAGGTATTTTTGTAACAGTTTAACTAAGTATCAATGGTACATGCTGGAGCTTCATGCCCTGGTGTGTATTGAAAGAATACAAACAAATCTAAGCCCATTTGAAATGGAACTATGCTACAGGAACTGTGATACTCTAAAAGGGCAAGCATTATGCTAAACCAATCCTCTGATCTTTCTCAACTAGAAGGAAGTGTGTATCTCTGCAAGCTAAACAAGGAAGACCAGCAACCACAAGAGAAATCAGCTCCTATCACTAAAACTATTAGTTTTGAAACTAGTATTTTAAAAAAGACATTGAGTCACCTCACCGTTTTTTATGTTTTCGGAGGGTTTACCAGTTGATGAATACGCTCGCGCTCAGTCTGTCTGCTTTGGCTGCAGCCGGATATTTCTACGTGTATACCTCACAAACAGTTAATATTGTATCCTATCCTATCCTTGCAGCTCTTGAATAATCTTACAGCTATAAGCTTTCAAAGATTGAAAAGTTGCTAAGTTGGTTGCACTATCGGCAGGCTTATACTGAGATCGATCCCGAAAAAGCCTCCATTATTTTACTTGTGGTCTTCCCCCGTTTGATTGTAAGTGACAAGCCTCCCTAAATGTTTTATATGCTTTGGGGATGCTGTAAATCTTTAATCTAAATCACGGTAGAATCATTAAATTTATTGGAAAAAACCGGGATAAAGCGATTTTTGTCAAAAAAAATCGGGAAAATTCGATCACAATCACAATCAACACAAAAAAGCAATGAGCAAAAAAAAAATTAAAAAAAAAGGTTGACAGGCATTTTGGAAGGCATACCGGAAAAGTGGGACCCGGGACCCGGGACCCCAAGTGGGACCCCAA
>JAUBWS010004118.1:5368-18706 GCA_032270445.1 Darlingtonia californica | reverse complement strand
CAAATCTTTCAACACGAATACTTTCAAGTAATTTAGTGCTTTTTGTCTACTTGAGTTTACTCTAGCCTGTACCACACTCTACAAATTTTCCGTACCGGTGCGGCTGTCAGATACAGGCTAGTTTACTCTTGAATAGTTTTAATTTTGTAATCGTGACGGGAAAACCGTAAATTTTGCGATGCCGTGAAAAATTTCAATAAAGTGTTTTTCTTATCTTTTTACATATACACAATACAGCGTCAGATGTATCTACCTGATATCCCTCGTTATTGTAATCTTGGTTCAATGTCGAGAAACTTTTACCCTATCATTCCTCCACAACACGAGGAGGAAAATAATATCTTTTTTTTAAATCAAGAAATATAATAAGGAATTCTAGGGAATAATAAATCAGTTATCAAGAATGAGATTATTTCCTGTAATAATAACATTCAAATTAAAAACATTTGCTAGAGTATACAATAAAATCCTTATAAATAAGCTATTGGGGTAGTGGGCTGGGTACAACCTATTAATCGATCATACAATGTGTTGAAAATGGCAAAATATCAAAAAAATTATCTATCTAATATCATAACGAAAATATAAAAATTATCACAAAATTTATGCATGGTTAAATTTCAAAATTAAATACATTAATGCCCACGCATTTGGTGTGGATTTAATATATCCAAAATTTAACAAAACTTTAAAAAATCCTACCTTAATTTTTAAAAGAAAAGGTTATGTGTTTCATCCAATCCCTATATTTAGCATCCCTTAAACTTAAACAAATATTTTAGGATTTTCTTAATCTTTCAACATAGTGTGTTTTCTAACCTGGGACCGCTCATCGGTGCACGTGTCAGCATCCAGGACCATAGAAAGGCTTTCATTAAAGTTCAATATTGAAGTTTAATGCATGAGTTAATGTACAATCTATAACCCATGATGATATCAAAATGACATTCAGTCAATCAATGTACGACTATGGCAGACCGAAAAACTTTTCGCGGAAAAGTTGGAAGAATGAGACTTAGAAGCTGATATTTGCCCCGACTATTCAAACAAGATTTAAGAGTTTTCTAACTGGAAAGACTTTTAACCAAAAGTATTTGTTTGGCCCATGGATTGGATTAATAAAACATTTCATGTTGTGTCAAAGAAGCTAATTGCGAAAAAGTTCAATACTGAGTCATATAATTGCAAACTTGTTCTAATTCTAATCGTGGGAAGTTCCAGAAGTCCCTTCATCTAGTTTCATTACATAAGAATTTTCACATTGCTCATCAGGTTGTATACGTTTTATGTTACCAATGTTTGTGTATAGTACTGAAGTCGAAACAGAAGGTCCTGTGTAAAAATGAAAAAAAAAACATGTCAACGTCATTACGATCGTCGTATCTGTTGTATTGTTAAGAAATTAAGGAGTACACGGGATGTCTAATCGGGAAAAAAATAGTGTTTTCATGTAACAGGAGTCCAGAAAATTCTGTGATAATGTTAGGAAACCACCAAAAGAAATGTTTTAGCTTTTAATTTATTTGTTAATGCTACACATTTTCAAATAGACCCTCGATAATATCATGAACATTTCGGGACTTGTTACACGAACACATTATTTTTTTCTAATTGGAAATCCGAGTATAATTTCTTATTGCGTGTTGGTTTTCATTCTTTACAATTAAGCAAGTATAGTTCTGGTAGGAATACTCAATTGCTTTAAATAAAAATTGAGCAAATCGATTAGTGACAGTACGCAGCACGATTGATCACGTGTAACGATAATAGTCATGTAAGATGTCCAAAGATGTCAACAAAGTACAGGTTTTTGTGGAAGTTGAAGCCACAACCTGAATAACGACCGTGTTCGTGTAAGTCGTGTAAGTCGAATGCAGCTTAATTTGAATTGATTGTGCTAGTTGCAAGAAATTATCGAAGTTCTGTTAATTCAACCTTTCAGTAATTCAATTAAAATATCAGTAATACTAAATTGCCAGTAATATATAGTGTGCATTGGCTAATTTGAAAGACAAGGGACTAAATATTTTATTTCAAATTAGTGAATGTTGAAATTAAGTAATTCAACATTAAGAACCACCATAAAGATACATGGGAAAAAGGGGAATTGGGAAGTGGAAAATGTCTTCCAACGCAAAAGTTACGTGATCAAAGAAAAAAACCATTTCTTTTTCATTAAAACGACTTACCGGCAGATAGAAGTTCCTGCCTCTCCTCTGGATCAGGTTGGTCAGTTTCTTTTTGCCGGTCACCCGTAATGAAGTACACACCAATGAAAGATAACACAGCACTAAGATGAAAAAGATAAAAATTTGACAGGAAAATGTAAAGATAGTTTCATAGTTTTTGTTAGTTAACTGGAACCACCAGCTTGTGTGTGGCTCGCAGAGCCCTTGGTTTCTGCTATCCAGGTTTTCAAGACCAAAACAATACTTTTGACAAAAAATAGTTTGTTCTTTCGCGAAAAATTGAGTGGCTAGCAGAACTTTAAAATCAAACAAAGCTGGGATTTAATCGAAAAAAAATCTCAAGAAATCCTCAAGATTCAACTGTCGATCTAAAATCTTCCAGTTCACGAATTGAGAAATACTAAAAAATTTGAGTTAATTTCATATAATGTTTTAGTCAGCAATCACAACAAAAATACTACAGTGTTAACTCACCCGAATAAAAACATGAAAATCTCTAGAAACTGCAATCCGTAAAATTCTCCATAGAACACAACACCTAAGGTAAAAAATGGGGAAATGATATAATTGACAACCTAGCGCGCAAAATTGGTAAAACCCTGTATGGAGGAATGCTTTGTGTGTTCTGCGTGCCGTTAAAATAGAAAACACTCCCCCAGGAACTGGTATAGACGATAAGAAGGGTTAGTTCCTTATTAAAGAATGAATTGGAAATTCCCCAATTTTATTGTAAAAGATTAGGTTCGGTACAACTGATAAACGTACTGACCTAAATTTAGCAGGAACTGTTATTGGTGTTACTTAGAAGAGACCACGGCCATCTGTATGTTTCGCTATGAGATATTCGTACCTTTCCTTTCTCGGGGATTTTTTGATAAATTACAAAAAGCTCATATTTCATTTTTCTCCACTTTTAACAGAAAGTAGACAAAAAAATCTATCATAAACATCTGGTGTAGTAGACAAATGTCTGTACTTTGACCTAATCATATCTCACGTCCCTTCCAATTTTACTGGGAAGTAAAGACATCAATCAAAGTGAAATGTTGAAATACATGAAGTTTTGTCATTACCGGCGACACAAAACACACTTATAATTATTGATAAACTCTATGAAAGGACACTGATCATTTCGGAATATTAATGTACCAATTTTATAATGGGCAGGGATAGATCTAAACAAAAATATGTTTAGTCAAGTAAAAAAATTGTAGAAAGAAATAGGCAGTAAAACATATGAAAGAAAATAAAAAATTAAACAAATTTTTCTAGAAACCCTAAATCGTTTGTCTTCCAATTTACGTCCTTGGGGCAACGCCAGTAGTGACCGAGAAATTAACTCACCACTCAATATAGCAGACATAGTGAAAAAGACAAAATTCGTGGGTACTACAACAGTTGTATCGTACGACGCCATTGCAAGGTTAAGAAATCTAAAACATAATAAACAAAATGCTTATCCACGTAATATTTGCATGGGTTCCACGTATTTCGTCCAATAAAAATATTGAAGGACTTTTCACGCGTTTTCCAATAAACAACCAGGAAATACAACATATCCGATTGTGATTGAGTCCAAAACCCGACACTGTTCCAACATGGATTAGATAGCTCAGTGGTAGAGCAGTTGCGCTAATAATGCATAAGCCATGAGTTCGAATCTCACCTCAGTCCTCATTTTTCCAAAACTGAGGGTCTGAGAATTGATCACTTAGCGTTCGGCACTCTTACAGCGTTAATGATGATGTTTGACGATAAGCTATTCTCTTTGACTTTTTCGATTACTCGGCTGATTCTCTTTCGATTTCTCTTCTGATAGTTGAACAAATCAACTCTTTCAAACGGTCATCCTGCTAGGAATTTTTAGAAATTTCAGATTTTTCAGGGATTTGAAGGACTGGTGCAGATGTAGGACTCTAAATCACGTGTAAATGAAGATATTACTGACCTGACTTGACCAACTGCAGTGACTACCATAACCAATAACATGAGATAAAATATTGGATATTTTAACTGATTAAATCCTTGGAATGTTATTGTTAACATTGAGGAAACAGCTTTGGCTGAAATCACCGTGAAGGAACCTATGAAAGACAAAAAATATTTAAAAGAGATGATCGTATGCATTTACTAGAAAATAAAAAAGTTAAACGCTCATGCCAGAAAATGTCCTCTTGTTCGAAGTTTATTTTGAACTAGCTAGTTATAGATCAGCGTTAAAAGATTAGTAAAGGAAAGACAATTTCCCAACTAGCTTTTAGAAATGAGGATCTTTGCTTCCTGAACTACAGAGATTCTGATCAAGACAGAATTTGTCTCACAATGAGTCAATACATGCTAAATTATAAGGTGTGTTGTATATCACAGCCAATGATTCATTGAGCTAAACATTTTTATAATATCACAAGAACAAGAAATTTATTCTAGAAATTTTAATTAAATGATGATGATGATGATGATTGTTATAGAAAAGAAGTGCACTGTGAGTATAATTTTTCCAAACTGATCCCCGTGGTAATGTTTAACTCTTTAGTTTAGTACGACTTACCAAGTATAGCAACTTGTAATAGAATTATTATCACTCTTGCAGCTTCAAATTTCTGGTGAAAGTACAACAACAGACAAAACACTGATATTTCCAAAACCTTAAATAGAAAAAAATCACTTGAATTTAGAAATGTTATTAAAAAAGATATTAGCAATGTCTATATATGGAGTGGGCTCATAAAATTTAACAATTATAGCTCTATACTAATTTTTAACAATTGCATCAACACTATTGTTTATATAGAGCTTCATTTACAACAGTTAGTTTGGGACGAAAGAACATTACTTGCGTTTCTCGACTGACTGTCTGAGAATACTCATTTTATATTCACATTCATTTAATTTCTCACAACATCTGACATTGCCGTTGATACTTAAAATTTCCAACCTGTGTACAAGCTTGCATTTGGGACTCAGCAGTTTAACTGAAAAAAATGCTTTTGAAAACTACCGTGAAAACCTAGAAACCAAGTAAGAAAGTATATTTTCATGAATATATATTTCTAACGATTTAATTAGGTAACTACTAGAACGTAGCTGCAAAGCTTAATTGCAGGCTTAATTGCTTGCATAAAATTTGCTTAACAACAGATTACTTCGATCATCTAATATAAATAGCCGAATACTCCTAACGAACCACAATAAACAAATGACAACTTACTAGATACAAAATGAAAGCTAATTGTCGGCCATATTGCATAATTTCTTCTGCATTCAGTATTGTTTCAGACTAGAATAAAAAAAGTGAAAATTGATAAGGTAAATGTCTAATACGAAAACCTTTATCGAGCCGAACCCACGGCCGACAATGGTTGAGCGGGTATGAATGGGTATAGCTCAAGAATTATGCTATCTACTTGACAATATTGATTACGTACACTGAAATTGTAGACGTTTGAAGCGAGCTTTCGACAAAAAGTTGAAATATTTTGAAATAAGTAATAACTATCACGAAATGGCAGTTATTTTATGTTCATTTGACTTTTTCTATTTCTACGTAAAGTCAACCAACCAAAAAACAAAGCTGTTTCGCTTATACTATTTAGTAAAATATTTCATAACGTTTTTCAAGTAATACCTGTGAATTACAATATTAGCGATAGTCATACAACAATAAGATGACAACGTCAAATAGGGGAAACAACAACAAAAACATAGAAATGTTACCTTATTCGAAAAATTGATAAGGAGAAAAGCCCCAACAATGGCTAAAGCGATCCCTATAAATTTAATATGAGAAGAATAAATTTCATTAATGTGAATAGAATAAAACATGAAAATTGATTGATCATCTTAGTACGGGTACTTTTTTTTGGTTTTTCTGTGGAAATTTGACCAGATATTTGTTCTTAACATAACATTTATTACTGATATCGAAGATGTCAATACAAGCTGAAGATTTGTCGCAAAAGCCGTGTGATTGATGGCCACCAACAAGCCATATATTTTTTACGGCTAATTTAAATATCTAAATCCGACCCTCAACCACTTAAAATACATGCTTTATACAGTCAATTTGACCATTTAACCAGCATCTTACCTATAAAATCCTGATATCTGACCGTCTCTTTAAGAAAAATCACAGCGATGATTGCATTAGCTAGTGAAGAAAAACAACCATAGAGAACTAAGACATGATACAAATAATCAACACTCTACAAGAGAGAACTCTATAAACTAACTCTTCCCGCTACATACATATTTTAATATGTTAGGTTTAGCTCTCCACAAGAAACCTACGCTTAATAAATGAAAAAGAGCAACTAATTTATTAACAGACTAGAAATGCACTATATCATATCTGTTTGTCTAAATAAAGGGAGTCGTGAGAATATTTTACTCTTACCTATAACAGTTGTTGTTCCCAGAGGCGCAACCAGCGATGCAGGAGCGAACCCATATGCTGTGAAATTGCCGACTTCTCCGAAGACCATCATGGTAATGCCACACCTGCAGAAAAATGTTCAAAACACTAAAAGAAACATATATCCCAAAGCGATTGACGCTAAAGAAAGAAAATCAGGAGGATAAAATTTTGTGGTCAAGCGCCGTTGTCATGGTCGATGCTCATTGTTTGTCATGCACAGTAAGAGAAAAACACTGAAAGAAAAACATAAAATTGCAGTCACAATCGTAGTTGTGGTCGGGTAATAAGGTAAAATTTTAAGATTTTAAATTAGATCTATTACCTACTTTTGATAGTTACCTACTTTTACTACTCGAGTAAAAATCGCTGTTGCGGTAACTTAAGCTTCAGAACATAATCATACAAAAAGGCCTCACTGGGGATGGAAATGAGAGCAACATAACTTACCACCAAGTTGGACTTTTCAAATAAGATTTATTAGTTTCTTTCAGCATTGTGTGTGAATATTTCTAAAATAGAGTGAAAAATGTTTTATATCCTTAAGTACACACTCTCTTTTGAATTTTATACACAAGCTAACACAATAACTCAAGAGGTAAAGTTCTAATTGAACAGTGTATTAAAACTGTTGTACTGATCGCGACATGTATCTCGTAATAGAAAGAAAAAACGACTTCATATGCCGACAAACCTGAACATTCATTGAGACACTGATCAAGAGATTGCCCAAAATCGCTAAAATAATACCGATCAACAGTCGCTAAAATATGAGAAAAAATGTACAGTTAGCCAATTATACTATAACTAGAAATTCCCAGTGAAAATTTAAACGGTGCATCAGGGCTTGAAGAATTGCGTGAACGGTCGTGTACGTTAAACATACCGTCCGTGCAAACGCTTTTTGACGTGCAAGAAAAAACGTGCACGTAAAATTATCTTCCAAAATTTTGAGATGGCTGTATAACACTGTTATTGAAAAGTTTGAAGCCATTATCTTATTATCAATATCTAAGAATTCTCTTAGCTTTATGGTAGAATATTTGAGTTACATCGCGTACACGATAGTACGGTACGATAGTGTGTACATAAACCAGACGAACAGAAAATTAAGGCGCGCGAAAACAGTGGCGTGCATGTCGTGAACGCAAACATATTCTTACGTATACGGAAAATCGCGAAAGCAACTTTTCATTTCTTCAAGCCGTGTATCCAACTTAGGTGATTGTAAGATGGGGGCATTTCACAAAACCATGAAGTTTCAAGTACCAGTCCCTTTAGGGTTAAGCTTTTATAAATTTCTTAACTTTTCCCTCTAAAAAAGCTAAAAGTTCAACAAAGGATGGATAAAAGTCATTTTTAAGAGTGAGGATTTAAAGCCCTGAACGGTGGGTCCTATCAGAAAGTCAGATCCCTCCTCTGCGGGAATCACGTATGAACTTATTTTATCAGATGGGTGGGTGTTATTTGGGCCAGCCAAATGACGTTAACACGTTCACTGCAAGGCTGTTTTCAAAAATGATTATGGTTGCAGCTTGTTTTCTAGAAGTTTCAGCGACTGTTAAACAGCTTAAAATACTCCAAAAATTGACATATGAGTATACCAATCGATAGCAAATTTTGCCTAGATGCTAAAAATGGCGTAAACAAGTTATGGCTGCATAAATTTGGTTCGGTATTTTCACCTTGAAATGACGACTATAGTCACTCGTAGTCAAAGTGTTTAAACTCTAACTCTTAGTGGGACACTGCCCCTCCAACCCTAAATCTGCGTCTTCAGCTCTTTTATTTCTACAGTAGTCGAAATAACGTTTTTCTAATTGATCGGTAATTAATTTCAATCGCGTAGCGGTCGACCTCAAATGCAGCTGGGGGTCTGGTAGGCGCTGTAACCCCATCCCCCCCAGGCGGTCCAGGCTAGAACCCTGGTTGGGTGAAAATTTGTTAGGTTTATTGTACTTTTTTATGGAAAAAAAGGCTTAGTGTGTAGTTAATGAACGAAAATTAGCTCTTGAAAAACACTCTCTATATAAAACAGTGTCTTTTTGTATCTACTTAAAATATCTAAACGTCTAAACGTATTTAAAAGGAAAACGAGTTTTATATGCCATATGCTATGTTTAAATATCAAAACTAATTACTTTTTTAGTCTTATCTTTTAATAGAGTCGTTTCAATATTTCAATATTATAAAAAGATTAAACCATTGTGTAACGTTCTGATATTGACCGATACTGACCGGCCGCTATTTCAACCACTTTTCTAAAGTAAAAAATAAATTTATGAAAGAGAGGCCGAAATAGATTTTTGCATTAATTTCATAATTTGTGAAAATATGACTATGTAATAACTTTAAAAATAAATGTATATTGCCCATTCTAAAACTGTAGACTGCTTCTTCATGCCTTTTTTGGCCTTGAAGTCAATCAAGAGTGGATGGTAAAATGAAAGTTGACTTTTACCTTATCTGATGGCATAATGTTGCCAGGTGTTGTTGCAACATTATGATCAGTCGTTGTGGTCGTCAAGATTGTTGTAAAAGGAGAAAGAGTTGTTGTCCCATTTCCAAGACTCATTGAAATTGTCTTGGAGGTCGCTGACTACTAAGTGTAGATATTTAAATGTTTCTCTATGGTACTACATATGATCTAAGAAAGAAAAATACATGTTATAAAAATATAAGATGTAAGGACTTGAAATTCAATAATTCTTTGTGTATATGCACCGACATATCTTTCTTCTAAATTAAAATATATAGTTTTCTTTAAGAATATTATAAACGGTCTTCAAAATATAACCTCAACAGAAGAGTTTAGAGTTCAAGTGATCTTTAAGATAGATTTAACTTTAACTGTGAAATTGAAATTCCCTTTAAACATAAATAGGAAAAAGTATGAATAAATAACCACCTGCCAATTCAAATTGTAATTGTCCTAACGGAAAACCTATTGAAAATGGTTGAATGTTTTTAGTGTGCAAAATATAACGCCCTTGCCTAACCATATGTCACCCTTTAAGACTAGTTCTTTAAAAAAAAGAAGAATAAATGAAGATGTTTTCCTTCTTTTCATCGAAAATATTGTTCTCCAACCTTGATAAGCAGAGATATTGACGATCTTGGAACGAGGAAAATATCATACAACAAACAAGAATTTTCTTTTTGAAAATTTCTATGTACTTTGTACAACAAACAACATATCTCACATAAACAAAAATTATTTTCAAAAAAATATCATCATCATAGTTTTCTTTATCAAATAAAATTTGAAAAAAATAACAACTTTTCTGTGTCAACTGAATTTCAATAATTTATTTCAAAAATACAAAACACAATATTCATTAACAATACTGGGATAAACTCTTCAGCTTGAAGCTCACTTTTTAAAATAAAAACAATTTTATATATGGTGACCAATTCCCGTCAAGTAAGTCCTTACATTTTTAATTTCCATAGAAAGGTCACCAACAGACAGGATGATTCTACGATCATTTGAGTTCATGAGAGGAAAAGAGAATACAGGAGCCAATTTTGAAAAAGAAGAATGGAAAATAAAAATACTCCACAAGACTTCAATAAAAAACATACAATATAGTTTACATTCAAACCAACCAGTTAAAATTACTCTTATCATTTGAAGTAATTTTAGATAAATTTCAACTTCCTTTATATAAGATAATAGAGAGAAAAATTCAGCTGCATTCACTATAGAGCAGTTATAGTATAAAGAGAGAAGCCAAATTCATCCTTCAAACAATATATAACTCGTAATAAGAACAAAATAAGAATAACTGTGACTATGAAAAAGGAAATCCAAGAACTGAAAAACTTTGTTCTTTTCATTTACTAAACTTAGAAAAATATTGCTGTAGACGATGCACAAGTTCCTACCTGATTCAACCATTCATTTTCCTGTATGCATAAAGATGTACAAAAACACTTTATAATGATTGATAATAAGCTATGTAATAAGCACATATTCAAATCTTTTTTATCCTTATCAGATAGAAGGTCAAAGTCATTATAATAATAGAATCGTACCATAGTAATTGTTTAAGGGGTGATATTGTTGGTCAATATGAGGTAGTTTTAAAATAACTCGCATCGTCTGCAGCAATGACTTACTATATACAATCTTGAAGAGCTAATTTAAAATCTAGACACAACGAACTGCTTTTACAAAGTTTATAAGAAAAAGCTTTCATTTATGCTGATTTTCCCATAAAAAATTATTTGCAAGGAAAACAGTTCCTGCATATAGAGAGCTTTATTAGAACGTTTTTCTGAATATTTTTTAGAACAATATAGATGTAATCAGGCTAAAGAAAGTTCAAAAAATTTTAGGATCTGAGCATTATAAATCACCAGGCAGACCTATTTATTAGTTTTCTGAAGGTTATCAATGTCTTCATATTAAAATACAACAAATGGGTTTACTAGAAAATCTCGGTAGATAATGAACATAACTACATACTATCATTCTATGAATTTTTTTACCTTACAAAGTTGAACTAAATCATCAGTGTCTAACAATAAAATAATAGACCAGTTAATGAAGTTCTAATATCATATGAAACCTAGTATGAGAGTATCAGAGTGTCAGTATTGATTAGAAAGATTAGCAAGAGGTCATCAGACGATGACCACATCCATCATTTTGGGGATTTAAAATTGAAATGACTTTATGAATGTGGCTCCCCAGTAGTACTGACCACCTTTGTTACGATAGAGGTCAGAATACCAGAAAGAAGAATAAGAAAATGAAAACTATGAAAACCCAGGTTATTGGTGATGTATTGAATTGAAGAAAAGCAGAAGAGAAAACACTCAATATTTGCCAATTTTTGCTGACAAATAGGCCTATCATGGGTCACAGCTTCCACACTACCGAATAACCAAACGAGTTGCTACTCCCATATTCAATAGTAATTAAACTTGATTGTAGATTGAGAGATTAGAGATAGAGATTAAGGTGAAGGTAAGAAAGGAAAGATAACAAAATGGTGGGACAGAAAAGAGATTTCTTTGATAATGTAGAAAATTAACAAAGAATGAAGCAGGGAAAGGTAAGAGAAGGATTGATTACAAGCCTCGAATTAAGTGAGCGCGAATCGCGAATCACGATGTTTTTCAGATTTCGCGATGAAGTTTGGATGTGTTTTTGCAAAATCACAATGGCCAATTTTCATTCTGATTCCAAAATTTTGATCTAAACAAAATGCTGACTTCAAAATTGTAAGTTAGGTAGCTTTAGATATAATTTCTGCAAATTCAATTTGTTAATAAACTGACATCATTTTGCCTTTTCCTTGTTAGCATGAATAGAGGAATTTTTTTATACATAACTCAACAAACAGTTCTGTATGACTCTTAGCAATTAAGAGATATCTGTTACTTTTGGAATAGACTTCCTTTCAAAACTAACAGAGTCTATAAAACGTAATTTTTGTATTTAAAAAAACTTCCAGAACTGTCAGAAATCATTTGCTAAATCCAAAAATTGTGATGCGAAAGTAAATTTTTTTCGCAACTTAGGTCAAAAAGTTTTCGCGTTATGCCTTTTTCATGTTAATTCGAGGCCTGGACTAGAATTTTCTTGTCAGATCTCTATTTATGACATATATGGTTGTCCTAAATCTACAAATTTTCTTGAAATCTTTTTCAAAGAGGCATTCATCATTCTGGAAACAAGTTCCTGAACTTGTAACAAAAAATCAGGATATCATATGCAATATGTAAAACTTCAGATGAGATAAGGCCATGAAAAACATGCTCTGGAACATTTCCAAAAAAGTTAGAATGTCACAATGTGGAAAGGCAAATTAGTGAAAATTTAGAATTAACTTAGAAAAACACTACGCACACAACACAATACATCCAGGTTAGAGAGACAGATAGAAGAAATACTCTCGATAAAGAAAGAGTATAAAATATCAAAAGACTTGGGCAGATGTAAATTTAGTTTAGTTTCTAAAAATATTGATGTAAAAATGACAGACTGTCCTGATGATCTAATTTCATGTGGATCAATTTTGTGCAGCAAATTGTGAAATCTGCAAAAATTAATCAATAAGGCCTAGATTAGACAGGTGCCTCATTCTTGCTTCAGATCATAAATCAGATTGTCAAACTAAATTTCAAATATTCTGTTGCAAGTTTGGGATAAAGTTTTATATGTTTTTGGTTTTCTGATTCAAGATCATGATTTGCCCATCTGATTAAGATTGATGGAACAAATGAGCTGTCTAATTCCAAATCTTATTTTTAATATTTTCATCAGTAAATTCTGCTGATTTTTTTTATTTAGTTACAGTTGTGCATTAAACCCTACCTTTTAATGGACTTATTTTACTCCATCAAAATAATTCAGTTTAGTGCAGCAAAAATACAGGGTCAAATCTAATTCTAAAGTTTGTGGTGGTTAAAGATTCTTCAAATATTTTTTTTTAAATAGCTGCAGTTAACTTTCAAATTAAGTATATATAGGTCAACATTTTAAAATTTGGTATTTAGCAATATGCCTAATATCATGCCCAATATTGACTCTTAGAAAACTTCAGGTGCCTAACTTTTTAGTCCTATGATGTTTGGGCAGGGCAAATCAACACTCAAAAAAAGAAAGCTGAATAGGCTTAGAGAAAATAGGCTAAAGAAGCACCTACCAGAGATACTTCAAACTCACTTCGTTATACAATGCCAGTTAAGGAAAATCGACCAAAAAATGTCTAAGAAAAATCACTC
>JAUBWS010004007.1:0-20990 GCA_032270445.1 Darlingtonia californica | reverse complement strand
ACCTCCGCAAATATTTCTAGCACAGCGATGGAGAGCAGTTAATTATGCGTAATTATTACTTATCGAAAACGTGTATTAACACATAATAAAGTTGTATTTTGTGTCATATTCATTGCATTTTACTAAACATTTCCTGAAAGTGAAAGTTTGAAAAAATTGATACCATAGGTTGAAAAAAGACAAAAAATATATTTTCCTCCCTAAGAAACTCTTATAAAGACTCTTTGTTTACCTCCACTTGTTTGTAAGGAAAGTAACGATGGAGAGAGATGAGATGGATAGATACGATACTGATAAGTGATAGAGCGCAAAACAGTCAAAAACCTGTAGTGTATCTGTATTTATTGTGTTGTATGCCTTGGACTATTTGCATTCAAAATGAATATACAAGGTATTCTCTGGTTGCCTGCTTCGGAAAATAATGAATAAGTAAAATTACCTCAGCCATATCTCAGTTTATCAAGAAATTAATTGCTGTATGCACTGAATGCTGGAGGTTTGTTCTGTGGGCAGTGAAGATTCGACTGGAGCTGCGTCGCGTCGCATAAACAATGCTGACTCGGCGCTTTCGTTTTCACAAAGTCAAAGCCTGTGTTCGGGCAAGCAGCCTCAGTGCCAGTCACTAGTAGCTAGCTAAGAAGAAAACCGGATTTTTTTAATCATCTCACGCTTGTGAAAGATAAGGGGCGATCAATTCCTATCTTTAAACGAAAGATGAATAGCTCAGAGAAAGATTAGATTTTCTAGCTTGGCGAAGCTGCGATTTGTTTTTGTTTGGAATAAATATGGCGGTGCAGTCTTTGGATCTTTTTGAACTTGTCAGTTTGTGTGCTTTTTAGAAGGGATGATATTAATGTTTGCGTGATGTTTACGTTTTTATTTATGAGTTTTGTACATGATTTTGTATTTCTATTTTTGATTTTTAACGATTTCCAAATTGTCTAGCTAACAAAATTGAATGAGAAATAAAAATATATAAACACCCCAAAAATTTTGGCAACATTTTATTTGTTTTTGTTTATTGAACGCCCAAAGACTAAACACTCCAATTATCAGGCTTGGAAAAGCAAAGCAAACTGATGTACAACTAATATAGGTACCTACAGTCTGACAGTAAGTGAAACTATGACCCTGCTGATACCCACATACACTGGACATACAATACAGTATCTGGTTTTTTTCTGAAGTGCTCTGTGTCTTTTTTGGAATTTTTTGCTGCCATTTGCACTGGACTTATACAGGACCTGTCCAGTGCATATTGAGATGATTCAAAATCTACACCAGACATTTATGAAAATGTCTGAGAAAATGTTTGGTGTAAATATTTTTTTGTTTCTATATATACCGTGAACGGTGGTAACTTTGCCCAGAAATTTATAAACAACACCAAATATCTTTATCATTAATAACTTGAGTCGCAACAGTTGACTCAAATTTTGACATTTGAATTTCCAATTCAACTTCTATAATGTATTCTTGGTTGAATTGTGTTTGCTCCAACAATATCAGCCTTCAAAGATGAAAATATTGAATGGTGGAGAAATGGTAACTTTAGCCTTTTGACAAGATGCTATAGTATCCTAAAATGAAATCGCCGTTTCATTGATAAAGCGCTATTTTTAGCTGTCAATCAAACTATCGTGGAGCAATACATTTACAGTTGCAGAGGACAAAAAATATGAAAACGTTTTTTGTATTACAGTCGGTATTTGGTTGGATAACAAAAACCTTACACAAGGGACACGACAAGGCCTGCCAATTTGAATCATGAAAATGAAGAAGAAGAACATTTTATTTGAGTTTCAATAGTTCTTCGTCCTTCTGTTATTTCGCTTTCTGTAATCCAGTTTGAAACATCAGGGTTTTCTTCTTCATTCTTTGGAAAAATGCAATCCTGAATAATCATTTGTGTTGGTTATCATGTGGTGGGTAGATGTGAAGCGCTGCTGAAAAAGAGAAGAAAAAAGATTTACTCAAAATTATTTTAAAGAGATTTTAAAAAGTGGCTAAAGTTACAACACCTGGTCAAAGTTACCAGTTTTTACGGTATAACTATTTATAACTTGCCAGGGCGTTTTGTCCTGTGTAATTCACAATATTTTTTCAACACTGGACACAGACACTTACATCGGACTGTCCAGTGTATTGACAGGGTTGTGTGACATGAAAAGGATTCTAGGTGAGCACTTCTTAAAGAAAAAACATGTCTTAGTTTTTAACTGAGATTTTTAACTTCAAACAATATGAATACATTAAAATCAGTACTGATCGATAAGTTAAAACTGTAAGATAATGGAGCACATCATCCTTAGTCATAATGAGTAATCTCGATAAAGATCAAACACTTTCAAACTGTCAACATATGAAACTCAACTTTTATTAACAATTTTCAACAGATTAAGTTAATTTTTCTTGACTTCATTAAAGCTTTTGACAAATTCTGTCAAAGAAAACTGTTGATAAAATTGAAACATTATGGTGTGGTAAGCATAAAAGCATTGATGCCACCTGCAGAATTCATGGACAAAACTCAACTCATTAATATTAAGCAAAATACCTAGGAGCTAAACATTGAATGATAAATGACAAATTCTCATTTAAAACAATTTTGAAGTTTTGTTCAAGTTTCGAAACTTGAAGCTCAACATACAAAGTCTCCACACTGTGTTGAAACCACATCATTGGTAACAATGTTGTAGCCTTGCAGTTAGCAAGCTGGGCTTGTAAACATATGTTTGGTGGCTCAAATCCGACTTGATTCACCTTTTTTTGGATATCTGATTTTACCGTGCGCGTATTTATTAACTGGTATACCCTCCCTAATCATTAAAAGCTCTCCGCTAGATTGGAAAAAAAATTGAGCTGGATTTTAACCACCAAACATAGTGTACAAGGCCAGCTCGCTAACTGCAAGGCCGTGACACTGTTACAAGGGATGTGATTTCAACACAATGTGGAGAATTTGCATGTTGAGCTTCGAGTTTCAAAACTTCAAAATCATTTTAAACGAGAATTTGTCATTTCATAACAGAAAACATTCATATCAAAAAACCTCTCCTTGGAATAGCACATCCTACGCTTAAAGCCAACAACATAAGCTTCCTTCAAAGAAATGTGCCAAATATTCACCCTGAAACCAGGCTAAATCATTATATACAAGACCCATATTGCGACCATATCCAACCTTAACCCTAACCCAACCACTAAGCCTCATCCTGGTCCTTCTTAAAAACCCTGGCCCTTACCCTATCCATGACCTTATCCTTAGCCATATCCCTAACGCTAGTCCTACAGTACTCTAACTTAATCTATCCTAGTCATCTAACAAGATCGGTACAACCTACCCAATCTGGCTGCATATCCAAGTGATGAATAATAATGGACTTTAAGCCAATGATTGTTGGTGATGCTAATTGAGTTTTTCAATTTTTTAGATAAGTACAAATTTAGTGTTTTTGAACAAACATTGAATCTATGGTTATCTATGTATTCTAGGGGGTTAATAAACATCATGGTTAACACGATGTTTCTTCTGGTATTAAACTACTATCTAGTTTCAACCAAAAGATTTTGGGAGTTAACTTTTGATTTGTTGAATTTAGTTTAAGACTTATGTGGACATGAATATGGTTTTTGGAATAGCTTTTCACAAATAGTAACTTTGGCTTAAGTCATTGAAATTGAGCTCTCAGAGAATGTTTCACTACAGTTATATTTTATCTGTTTTAGGATCAGTTTAGTGGAATCGTGGTTGTTATGAAATTTTAACTTGTCCTATAATTGATTTTTGCTATTTGTTGTTTTGTAGCTATTTTTAAAGATAAATTATGGTCAAGCAAACGATCAGAATCTTTTGTAGAATAAAACCAACAAAGCAACACCTTGGGGTAGGTAAAAGAGATTTATTTTCAACATTTCAATGAGACATTTCAACTGAAACAAGTCAAAAATGATTTTTTTGGTTACAGCCATAATATTTCAGAACTTTATAAGCTATAAGTTCTATATAATTAGCATAAAAGCATTAAAAAAATCAAATTTGTCATTTATAAATATCAGATGAAAATGTCCAGCCAGTGGAATGCAATGGTCTTTAAAAAAATGAAGATTATTATTAAGAAATTTTTTAACTGTATTACCACACACGATTCACACAAAAACAATATTTTTTTATTCATGCGCTTACCTTTAGAGATCCTATTTAGAAATTAGTTAAACTGAAAATGAATTAGTCAAGTTTGGAAAAATATCATTTTACACAAACTGTCTAAGATCATTTTAGCATAAGAAGAAAACTTTAGACTCCACTATAGTAATATTATTTTCAGTACAGTTAATGATATAATTTTTCTTTTACATGTTTTTGCTTTAAAGATTTTTGAACTAGATGATGATCAAGATTCAAATCGATCTGTTTTATCGTTTACTGTTCCACGTGATATTGCTGATGGGCTGATTAACAACAAGAAAGAAAACTATAAATTCCAGTAAACATTCTTATTTTCTTTTTTTAAGACAATAAAACATTTTTGACTTAAATTTTATCATTGACCAGATACTAACCTAGTTGAAATCTTCTGGAAGATTAGGGATTTTATGGTTTGTGACTGTTACTCCTTAGCCCTCAAGGATCTCTAGGTTGACAGTTTTACAAGAATTTACTTTCCAGGAAGGAAAGTAATAATAGTTCAGTAGAACTAAAGAAGGATGTTCTAAATAAATACGAATGCTAATCCTAAGTAATAAGAATCAGAAATCGAGGAAATTTAAGGATAATTTCATAAGGGGATCTGTAGCTCAGTAAGTTCACACAAGTTTTTTAGGTGAAATTTTATATTGCTTTTAATTGTGAATTTAGATTTGATAAGTGTTTCAATCAAGCAACAAACCAAGATGAAATTTTCATGAATGTTGCACAGCCTGTAATCGACAGGTACGTCTCTAATTTTGTTTGGCTTCAAAATCTACTACTAAAATTTCTAATTCTTTGAATTTTATTGTTTACTTTCAGTGTAATGTCTGGTTTTAATGGAACCATCTTTGCCTATGGCCAGGTATATAAGACATTTTTTATCGTATGATAATAGCAATGATTAGATTTTAGAAACCACATATTTTAAGATTTTATAACCATGGTATAATTTGGGTCAATCGCAAATATATAACACTTATATGCCTAGGTATTCAAGGAGCTCGTAGCCTTTTGGTGCTTAAAGTAATATTCATTAAGGTGGTTCATTGTTATAACCGACACAGTATGAGTTCAAATGCCTTAGTTCCTAAATCTCAGCGAAAATTTCCAATCAGTAAATCTTTTACGGTGTTTCCTGGAGACAGTAAGGTTTCATTGAAACCATAACCAACCTTCCTAAATAGATAACGAGTAAATGACTGAAAACGAGTTTTGATAAACGTTTCCACAACAGAAGTATGATTATCCAACTGCCCATATAAAAGTCACTTTAGACGCCTGTTTTATGTTGTGTCTAATTTAATCCTACCGACCTGCTCATAAGATAACATAGCTACGTTAATTACACTTTAAAGTCTTATTCATAGGTGCAGTCTTGTACAATTGAATTAGACACGACATAAAACAGGCGTCTATTTGGCCTCTAAGATATGGAAAAAAAGTTGACGTTATTTTCACGAGATTTTGCATGAGATGACATTGATTTTTCAAGCTATGGTTTTATTTTTGAAGTTCAAGATAGATTTCGCAAATTTTTAATATTAAGGTTTACAGACGTATATAATAACAATGCTAGAGTAAGCACGGTATTTTTGTGCTACCGTTATACTTTCTTCATCAGACAGGTTCTGGTAAAACGTTTACAATAACAGGAGGTGCTGAGCGTTATGTGGATAGAGGTATTATTCCAAGGACGTTATCCTACATATTTGAACAGGCTTCTAGAGTGAGTAACGGTTATTTTATATTGTTCTTTCTCTGACTATGACAGTCCGAAAGTCGCTCCTTTTTCCGATCGTTTGCTTTATTGTTAAATATTTGTTAATTTTCTAGACTTCATCTACTAAAGTTCAACTAAAAGCTCATCGTCCTTTGACAAACTATTCTTTTTATAGAAATGTTCACATTATAGAGTATTTATCTATAAGAAATTACTTAAAATCATTACTTTCCGTACCTTGACCCGTCATCTTTAAAAGTAAAGTCATTTCCTATTCATTACCCAATGAGCAAATTCGTGAAAAAACCCATGTGAAGGAGTGTTTTCTTTTTAAACGTCACACAGGATCGGGTGCCGGTTAAAAAAGAAAAACACTTCTCCACATAGGGTTTTTACTAATTTTCCCCACTAGGTAGTTGACTAGCATTGTAACAAGATGACTATTTGTTGATGTTTTAGAGCTCAGGATATGTTTATAAAATTCATGTATCATACTTGGAGATATACAATGAAAGTGGATTTGATCTACTGGACCCAAACCATGAAGCTTCAAAACTTGAAGATTTACCGTAAGCCTATCACAATTGCTCTTCTGAAGGTTATTAGGTTATTGCTCAGTAAGTTGAATTTTCTTTAAAACGAGGACAGTGGTGTTCACCATGGAGAAAAACGGCTTTATGGAGCCGTGGGGGAGTAGTTAAGGTGCTGGTTCCCTTGCTCGACCCTTGTGAGGCTTTCATCAGTAAAATTCACCAATCATTGTTAATTCTGTATAATGCACTGTAGTGTTTTCAAGATGGTAGGACCCTCATTGAAAACAGTTCAAGAATAACTGAAGAGGTTATCCTAGGTAAATAATCGAATTATCCACCAACCCTGCTAAGTAAATTGGTTTATATAATTGTGTTGAAAGACAAACATAAACCACTTACTTTGTCTTCTTATTTTATTGCCTCCGACAATTTTTAGTGTTTTACAATAAAAAATTTAAAACGAACCATATGTTTCCTTAATAATCATGTAGATAAATTTTGTAAAGTACCTTCTTGATTGAAATTTAGAAAAGTTTCATTCCTGGAAGATAATGATGGGAATATCCACTTGAAAAATTTATCAATGCATCAAGCTTCAAACGAAGAAGAAGGTACCATACATTTCTAGTGATTTTTAGTCTTTAACTAACTACGGAATTGTGTCAATAACATCTTTCTTTTTCTTCCACTTTTCAGCATTGAATCTCTTGTTTCTTGGTGATACAAATAGGATGATAGCAGAGGTGAGTGCTTCTTCTCCTTAATTAATTCGACGGGGGGCTCAAAATTAAACATGTTGATTATCAACATTTATTTTATTTCTTGACCGGGGACCGTGTAATTTAGTGAATATTTCTTACAATTACCAGACACCAATGAACCAAGCATCTACACGTTCACATTGTATATTTACTATACATATCGCTGTACGTGAAACAGATTCTGCAACTATAAGAAGGGCTAAACTTCATTTGGTGGACTTGGCAGGGTAAGAGACAGTTTGTATAGTTATACTTTGCGGAGGCCTTCTTAACACAGTCTCATAAATTAACGCATTGGGATTGTATAGTATCACTTTAGCACTGTATATGACGTTTTGGGATTAATCCTTTGACTATTGAGTGTTGAGTAAAGTTTTTTGGAAAATTTTTGAGTCAATGAGATCGTATTACTACTTGATCAATAACTCCGGTGTGGAACACAATATCGAGAAGAGAAACCTATATTTTTAACTTACCTTTTATTTTGTTGTTGTAGAGTTTTAAGTA
Organism: Darlingtonia californica; assembly: GCA_032270445.1. Taxonomy (NCBI): domain Eukaryota; kingdom Viridiplantae; phylum Streptophyta; class Magnoliopsida; order Ericales; family Sarraceniaceae; genus Darlingtonia; species Darlingtonia californica. The sequence goes on along the minus strand of JAUBWS010004007.1, from coordinate 13,277 downwards.
CTATATATATTGTTCATAATGAAAAGTTATGAGTAAGGGTATAATCATATTATAAAAGTGGAAAAGAAATAGTCAATTATTTCCAATAAAATATACACAGTAAAATGTTCTCATAGATCAGAGAGAGTCAGCAAGACAGGTGTTGGTGGTGTATTATTGAAAGAAGCCAAGTACATCAACTTATCATTACATTTCCTTGAACAGGTAAGGTGATATTTGATGAGATCTTGTTTTTAATACTTCTTCTTCGGAACACTCTTCCGATAGCGTGAAGAAGTCTACCGATTACCTACTGTTCATGTGCTTTATGAAACAAAGCGTGAAATTCTACCGAATACGGTCCTGTACGTTACTGTATATGGACTAATTTCTTCCATATATGGAAGGAATTAGTCCGTATACGGTATATACGGGACCCGTATTCGGACGTTTTTCTCGCTGCGTGAAAGAGATCTCTAAAACCCGGTTTTATTTCAAAATGACTACTTGTTATTGTTGTAGTTGTAGTATTTGTTACAATTATCTGGTTTGTTATTTTTTCATCTCACGAAAATGACGGCTACTCTTAACAATTTTAATACCGTACTTATATCGGATTTGTTTCGGGTTGTACCCATTTTCCTGCTCTGAAAACCGGTTAGCTCGCTTTTGTGAGTTCATTGGGAAAATGTCATTATTATGCCTCATTAATTCTACCGTGTTTCCTTCTTTAGGTAATTATAGCACTGTCAGAGAAATCTCGTAGCCATATTCCATACAGAAATTCAATGATGACCTCTGTGCTTAGAGACAGGTAAAATAGGGTTTAAACCCTCTTTTTATCACTAGAACGAAGGGATTTCGTATGTAAGATTGAGATAAGAAAGAAAATTGATACAAATCGAGATGCGAGGCAATGTTCTTTTCTACTCTTTTAGCGACTTTCAAAAAAGTTATAACAATTTTCTTGGAATCCATTTAAACGATCAAATGGTTTTCTTTTTTAGTTTGGGAGGAAATTGCATGACAAGCATGATAGCAACATGTTCAGTTGAAAAGAAAAATATTGATGTAAGTTGTACATAGCTTTGTAAATTTAAGCTCCCAATCTTTGTGCGCTTTTTTCAAGAAATTCCGATCTCTTGAACTGTAAGGATAAGTAAACTTAAAATTAGAAGTTCTTCATTACATAAAGCTATTTAGCAAGGAATCGAGAAACACTGGGATAGATAAATTTAGGCTATATACTTCACGAACTCGCTCCTAATTCACAACAATTTTGAATTTGAAACTGAATTGATTTCTGCTCTTATTTTGCGTTTCCTAGAGTTAGTTATCCACTCATGATTTTTTGTATTACTCAACTTGTTTGGAAAACTTCTGTATATTATAACTGAACGGATTTATTCTTGCATGTGCTTCTCTAGAAAAGATTACGTCGTATAGAAAATATCTGCACGTGGAGAGCTAGCTTAATAAAAACCGTCTAATATTTTGACTTGGAATTCAGTTGTCTCATACGCACAATGTTTATAAAAAAATTGTTTACATTATTTTTAGGAATCGATTTCAACTTGCCGATTTGCTCAAAGAGTTGCTTTGATCAAAAATGATGCAATACTTAATGAAGAGCTTGACCCTCAACTTGTATGTAACTTAAATAAATACATTTTGTATAGCTGACTTTTATGAGAGTTCCACTTTTCATCACCAAGAAAATCAGCTTTTCTAGTTAATCGATTTTCATTCAGCTCTCAACGTAGTAGCCTTTGATTGTTAGATAGCCTAGCAGTTTCGCACCCATGTACTTTGGAGCGGGAAAATATTGACAGATACTTAAACAAGAAAAAATTTTCGTGGATTTTCACGAATTTGTAGAACCAAAATCAATACTGTTTTTCCCTGGTTGGGGTAATTCTCGAAAATCTTTGTTTTCGCGATGATTTTTCTTGGCGCATCACGAACCATTTGTCTCGTCAAAGTAAACTGTGACAATAAAAAAAGTGATGAAAATTATGAATATTGTTAACATTAGCTAACAACAGGAAACATTTTTATTTATCAAACACATCGTTTTCCTTTTTAGATGATCGCCAAATTGAAGCGTGAAGTACAACAATTGAAAGATGAATTAGCTCTGGCTACAGGTCAGCAATATGACAGTGACTTGACAAATGATGACAAAGAAAGGTAAATTGTGAAAACTTAAAAAGATTGGTCGTTTTGGAAACAAAATTTTAATGTTGATGTCTGTCTTACTCTAACAGTATTTTGTCGATAGTTGCTCTTCCTTTAAAATCATTCATAAGGATAGAATTAACCATAATTAATTAATTGACCATAATTATTTAGACTGTGAAGTTAAATCCAGATTGAAACGATACCAACGTAGAGCTGCCAGATGGGCTAGAATCTACGACCTAGCACTTCTAGTCTTATCGCTCTACAAACTGAGTGACTGGTCAATTGCAAACCATGGATTTTAATTCAGTTGGGAACATAGAGAGAGAAACATTATTTCTTGTTATCTCTTATCTTGTTTTTAGGTTACACGTACTCGTACAAGATTATTTGAAAGATTCTGATCAAGAGAGCACTCTGAATGTTGGATCAGACATGAGAAAAATTAACTACTGTTTTCAGTTGTTAAAGGTACTGTAGTCATTCTGCGAGCAAAAAAAATGACTAAACTCGAAAACCCAAGTAAACTAAGGACAAAAGAAATCAGTTGGAAGACGTTTTTGAAAAATTGATGATTAACTTTTCACACCTGACAAGCCGATGAACTTTAAATTCATGAACGATAGATGCTGGAGAAACCATTATCTGTCAAACTTCAGAAATGAAAATTACTGACCTGTTACTTGGCCCATTACAGTGTTAATCGTAGGGCTTGAGTATACGCTTGGGTGATATTGATTTTAATAAAAATCGAATTCAAGCGTGCATGGATGAAAAAGAAGCTTTCGAGTTACCATTATTTGTAATAACTAACATCAATATTTTCCAACTTCAAGGAGAGTATACGATAGCCTAGAAACGTATCAATTTATTTTTCTATTTGTTTATATTTTAGAAATTTGCCAACGACAACAATAAGAGCAATGTTCCACATTTTCCGGAAAACGAAAAGTAAGTAGTGATCCGATGAATATTTCGTCTATAGATAATAAGTGCGATCCTGCTTCTTTCCCTTTTCCTAAAATTTTTGGGAAAGCAAAGGATATCGAAATTTATTAGCTGGAGAGCTGCATCTAAGTAGAGGGTCGCTAGGCTTACCAGCTCCTTAATAACTTACTGTACATGTCAGTTAATTTTAAACCCTAATTTCGCCTATTCAAATAATGTGAAATTTACATATATTTTGTTTAACTCCAGGTCAACGACACCTTCAAATCATCCACAAATATCTTCGAGGAACGATTTACCGAAAGATAATACATATCTTGCCGATACAACAGAAATTCAAAAATTAAAAGACCTTATTCTACAACGGGATAATGAAATCAGTATCCTTTTCATTTGCTACCACATTTTAATTAGGGAAGAGCACTTCTCTACATTTCAATTAGGGAATAGCACTCCTCCTTCTTTTCACATCATATCCCAACACCTCATAGTTCCTGAATGCTTAGAGCAGCTGGCCTTATGAGAATCAAAGTAAAACCTTGCAAAAGGTATTGAAAGTCTACTGCCACTAGGTTGGTATCTATGAGACGTAGCTGGATTTTTTTTTCTTTGACAATGACTTAAGATATTCTTGTAAATATGTTGAAGAAAGAAAAGAAAAGAACCGAAGAACAAATATATCAAAATAATCATCATAACATAAGACAATCATCAGAAAAGCAGCTTAATACAAAATCTACAAGTCGCTCATCAAGTGGTCATTCTAGTATACAAGATGAGGTATTTGTCGCCAAATTTACTTCAACGTTTTACATATTTTCCCACAAATAGATATCAACCTCAGGATAGCTCAGATGATGAACAGTGAGAGGCGCAGTTACAAATGCAGGCGTGCGTTTAGTAGCTTTTTACCGCTCTCACTGTTGGGCTGCCTGAAGTCTCCCTTTGTGATATTATGTACACTTGCGTGGGCGAGTGGCACGTCAAACGTAAGAATCCCACAAAGGAATCGTCCCTTATCTTCTTGGTTGATCGTATGGCAACCTTGTTTGTAATACAACGTATTTCCTGACTGTCTCGTTTTATTTAGGAGTTGATAAATCGAAACGAAGAAAAATCAAATGTCAACAAAATACTTAGGGATAGAGTACGAAAAACAAAAGGTAATGTGTAACGAAAAATTAATATAATTTTATATAATTTTACCCAACTTACATACTTTACAGGGGCCGCGGCACAGGACCATGCCCCCCCCCCCTAATATTTTTCTTACTAATGTTTTTTTTTTCGTTCAATGTAAAACTAAAACCACTGTAAAGACTGGCGAATTGATTTCAATAGTCCTTTGTTCCAATATCTAATATGAAAGTGAATAGACATTCTATTGTAATATGATATCTATTGAAGACGCCTAATTGTAGCTAACTATGTTTGTTCAATTCAAATGCAGTATCAGAAGTACCAAGATTTATTGAGTTTTTGTTGGTTTACTGGTTAAGGAAGATCTATCACTTATGTTTGAAAAGAGGAAAAACTATGCTGTTTCCAGCAATCTAGGGCATTCAAAAATTCAAAAATTTTCGGCCCCTCGGCCCCAACCATGGTGGGGCCTTCGGGTGACACTATATCAAGTGCTTACTCTGGCCTCCCCCCACCCATTCTGAATTTCGTGCCGCGGCCCCTTCCCTACGAAAAAACTTCTAGATGATGAATATACTATGATACTTTATTATTTTAAACAAAGAACCAATCAAAATTAAGCAATCCTTGTTGTGTAGTCACATATCGCAATATTTGCAATGAGCTAATTTGAACGGAATGTATTTTGTGGTTTATTGTAAAATTATTTGGAGTTGTTTTAAAAGGGTCGACATAAATTACGAATCACGGCTATAAAGGAACTGAAATTTACTGGAATGAACATTCTCGATTTTTGAGAAAAAAAACCGTGTCAAATTTACATCTAAAACGCTAATTTTGAGATAGTCACAGCGTGAAAAACGTCCGAGTACGGGTCCCGTGTATTTCTCTATGTGGACTAATTTTTCCATATATGGAACAAATTAGACCATATACGGTAATATACGGGACTCTATTCGGTAGAATTTCACGCTGTGTGTTTATAGAAAAAAAGAATACTACCTTATGAAACATTGATTGTTTTTACTAGGAGAAATGTCAGTTGGTAGACAAGAAGCGTTTGAAATGTTCAAAAGAGATTATCCTGAAAATGAGCTGATTGAAGAGAACAAGAAAGGGTTAAAATCCAGGTTCGTATCTGACAGTAAACGTTGATTCTATTTAGAGCTGTCCCGTTAATCACAGTTTTTTTGCGATCTTTTACCAATCACTGTTAATTCTGCATGGTACCCTGAGGTGTTTCCAGGAAGGCACTTTATGAAGAACTGAAGAGGCTATCCTGGGTAAATAATCACATCATCAACAATAAACATTACTTGACGTCCATCTGGCGTCGTGGTGTTGCATAAACGTTCCCTTTTTTGTGTCAAAATCTGCAATCCTTTGATTTTTTTATTTCTTGTACTATACTATCTTGTTTGTATTTGATCTTTTTCAGGTATTCAGATGCCAAGAAGTTAGGTGAACAAGTCAATGCCGCAAGATCTGCAATAAGTAAGATAATTAATGACTGATTATTTCGCTTAGTAAATTTGAGGAAGCATCGTTTTATAAAGATTTTTTTTTTTTCGCACACATTCTTCATACAGTATTTTGGAGGACACTAGGCACTTTCGTCTTCAGCCTGGATCTATGGTTTGGTGGTTCTTCATAAATCTAAATTTTACTATACGTACGAATTAGCTCTTTGAAGATGCCAAAGTTACAAGAAGATTCTTTAATTTCATATCATTTATTGTCTGGCAAAACTGTCCATATAAATGATGAAAAGTTTTAAAATATAAAGAAAGATAAAACCGATAAGATGATTTAATTGTTCGGCCTATATGTTCTCACATCGACACCACACCACTATTTATTTATGGACTGACTTTAAAAAAGAGGGATACAACCCCTCTAAGAAGTATGAAGTACTTAACTCTTAGTCTCGCTTGTTTGAAGGTTAAGATATAAAATTTGTGTTTTTTCATTTTAGATTCTTTGAAAACGAAATTAGAAAAATGTAAAATGAGACGTTCGTTACAAGGTTTGTGCGTTTTGTTCTATTTGTTATTTGTGAAGCCTTGGCTGATTAATTTAATTTAGGATTGCGCACTGTAAATCGGAGGCTCCAGGCTCGAAGAGTACATCATGAGCCTTTCAGTGATTTGAATTGCCATGACTCTAATTTTCTTAATTTACACAACATGGTTTGGTTTGTAACGGTGTTTAACGAAGTAACCTAACACTGTCATTTTTAGTATACATCTACTCAGGCGTTTTTGGTGTATTAATTATTATCGGATAAATTTTGCGAGATTTCTTTTCGCGAATGAACAGTAGAAAAAATTTAGTTTTGCGAGATTTATTTTTGCAAATCAAGCAAATATTAAATAATTTGCGGTATTTATTTTTGCGATTTTGGTTAACATGGATACTTGAATTGAAGACTGTAGAATGAATGAGAAATTGAATTATTATAAAAATATTTTGCGAGTGTAATTTTAGCAAATCATTGACTTTAAAATACTTTGTGGGATTGATTTTTTCGAATTGAGCTCTTTAAAAACTTTTGTGGGGTTTATTTTTGAGAATTTGGCCCGCAAAAATTGACCCTGCAAGAATTTATCCGGTAATTATTAATACACCTTAAGGTACTTTACAATGATACACAAGGAACTATTAACATAGAAAACTAAAATAAAGGAAAGAAAGTAATGCTTTGACAGCTCATCATTTCAAAAAAATAGGGAAAACCTTGCATGAAAAATATCACACGACCATTTATGAAACTGTCTGATGATTTTTTTCTATGATTCTAGTTGCGGCGGGAACTGTAGATTCTAGAGAAGAAGATGAGGAAGAACTAAAAATACGTTCTCTTCTCGATCAACAAAAACAAAAGTAAGCATATTCCAAGTATAAACAAACTGTAGACAACTCCTACGTACTCGTTTCTCACATTGTCCATAATTTTGCCTTACCAAAAACTTGTGGTTTATGAATAAGCTTACGATAGTGGTTCTTCTATGGAGGAGTGTGTTTCAATTGAAGCGACACGCAAATTACGCGCGGCTTCAATAGAAACGCATTCCTCCTTAAAGGTTTTTCATGTGTTTTTGCCGACTTGGTTGCTACTAGTACTTCCCAATAAACTAGAGTCTTTAGGCACCAAAGAAGCTATCTTTGGTTTAATATTATTAATAGAAAGACAAAAATAGATTTCTAGAAACATGAATAGTTTGCGTTTTTATTACTCAACAAAATTTAATTTTTAATGACAATATCAATTTTTTAATGCATCTTAGTTAGCGATGTCTTTGTAAATATTGAGGTAATCTCCTCAGTTGGGCTACTATAGAAGCATTTTGTACGCTATTCCCCATTTTTTTCTAATCAATGTACAGTTTCTATCAATTTGAATTATTTTAATTGTTTATTTTAGATATAAACACTCATTCAACCAATTGAAAGCCCTGAAAACCGAAATCGAACACATGCAATATCTCTTGGATAAGTCGAAAGTGAAACTACAAAACGATTTTGAACTTTGGTGGGCGGCGCAAGTCACCGAAAACGCTACTGAAAACCAAAATATGGTGCGCTTTTCTATTGTAAAAGTTTGATTGAGATCTGAAATTTACATTAAAGAAGGGGTTTTGTTACTTATACCATAACTGCATTTTCGTTTTCACATATGATCAACTTTTGTTTGATGTGAACTTACTTACTTCTTACAGATTTTAAAGTTTTAAATGTTTATTTTTATGAATTCATAAACTAAAACTAATAAATTTTTATGCAAAATCGGGATGCAGTTGATGTTTTATCCTCAAATGCGCGCCCATTCCTTTTTGTTAACCACTCGATTGCTGGAATATTTCCAGTTTTAGATATTGCTGGCCAGAGACCGTGTTTTCGTGCATGATTCTCAGAACGCGTAGGTTTCTAGCCATGGATACAGAGCCGTAAAATATTTTCTCCGAAATGACCAATATATTGCTCATTGGCACGTGATTAAAGAATCCCCAAAAATATTGATAAGTTACAATTATTTTATTATAGAACGGAATTCGGGGTATACGTAACGCATGGAGAACGCCACCGTTAACTCCGCTGGAGTCTAATCCTAACGATGATTATAAACGGAGAAACAGAAACTCAGCAAAGAACAATTCAAAATTAACCCAAGAACCAATTCAGAGTACATCTCGGAATGCATTCCTTTCGAATATAAAATCTTCCAATACGGACACACAGAGAGACTCAATGGAACCAGATAACCTGAGAAAAACCTCTGCTTCTTCTTCCCGTTCGTCACAATCAGAGAAGCGAGCGAAATCATCAGGTATTCGACTAACAGGAGATGCACAGACAGATGAAGATATAATGGCGTTCATGAAAGCTAGACAGGAACTAATATCTCGAAGTAAGTTGATTGATAATTTTCAAAAAGTTTAGGAAGTTTGAATGTGAAAGTTCCATAATGTAGACACCATACCAATAAAAAGTTACATTTTGCAGAGTTGCCCGCTTTATAGGGTCCATTTATCTATCAGAGTTTGATCAACTTCCATTCCTCGAAGGACTGTCCCATAGATGTTTCTATTTTATACAGATGGACTAAACCCATAAATTAATTGTTTTCCATGATAGTTTTCCATCCCAATCCTCCTACTCGAAATGACGTAGTATAATATGCACCATTTCGGACCAAAAGAGGAATTTTCTCTACGTTTTCCTAGTCCAACGAATTTTTTTGAATATGTATATCCTCCCAAAAATTTATTGAAAAAAACACGGTAGATGCTAATGATTCGTGTAGTTTTTATATTGAGTTATATTTTGGATAGTTGTTTCAGCTATTTTATCGGACGGAATATTTGTCCGATTAGGTTATCTCCAAAATTAGGAGGAAGGGTTTCTGATCAATTTCACCCGCCAAACCGGGTTTGTTTTTTTCCAATTTCAAATGATCTTTTTTAATACTTTGCTAATTATACTAATTGTTTTCTCGCTTCACTTATGATGTCAAACCGCAAATGAAGATTAATGGCTATTAGAAACTGGTACTTTGGCAAAATGGTTTATCTTTGATAGAAGAAAGGAAAAAAATCTGGCTTGTACCATGATTTTGTGGTATATCGCCGACGTGTCATTGCGTCAAAAAGTCTACCCAAAAAGAATATTGTCGCCATCTAACTACAGAATTTTTACCTAAGGGACACAACTGATAATCCCAAACCTCATACTTTCTGATGGTTTTGTTACAGTCCTAGTCACGCTAATGTTATTATTTTAAGTCGATAACGTTGAAAATCGTATGGTTGATTACAACTCAGTGAAAAATTCCCATACTTGCCCGCTATCGTGTAATCGGCCCGCCAATAAATAAAGCAAATGATAAACAACTCTTATGAATCGAATATTTTCATGTTTTGATATTAGTCACACTTGATTGGTTTTTAAAAGTTTGATCCAATTCTATTGTCTGAAAAAATTCGCACGATTTTATAATTGTCAGATTCGAATCAGAAAAGAATAACAACAAAAAGTTGATGTTTATTACAAAAGGAAAATGGAAAGCAGATTTAAGTTGTTGTCTGATAGCGATTGTTTAATTTCATACGATTAATTCGGAATAGCAGGACTAACATGGGCAATTTTGGGAAAATAGACCCTCGTTTCATTTTGACGTTTTTCAAATTTGCCCGAAATCGTTGACCGATATTGAAAATTCTAGTGTATTTGATTTTCCTTATTTGCCTGTCACCTTATGTCATTTTGACAACGATTTAACACTATTCATGTGAATGTTAAAGCTGTTAAGTGTATAGTTTTTTGAACCCGAAATCAGCACAGTTTTACTGATCGATTTATTTTTCAAGAAAGTGGTTAATGAGTGATAGTAGACCCTTGAAATTTCTTCGTTGTAGAGTGTTAGTTGAATTTAAAAGAACAAAATCGGACAAGAGTGTCTAACTTTCTTTGAAGTGACGAAAATTTGGTACCAAGGAATAATTTGGTACCAAGGAATAATTTATCGGCCAAAAATATTTTATTGCAAAAACCATGAAAATTATGATTCGCATAGCTTCAATATTAAATTGTTTCCCAGAAGTTGCAACTTCTTTATTATCTTGTGACGAAAGATTTAATCGACAGCCAAAAATTCATCAAACATAATGTTGAGTTGAGTTTATTGTGGACAAGAGGAAAATTTTAAAAATTGACATGCACCTACGTAATAAAATCTTGTCTTTTCCTCTTTTAGATCGAAGGTAGCGAAAAATCGTATCAAGGTCCAGTATTATAGGTAGGCATGAAACAACGATGAAGAGACGCGAGAAGACTCTGGTACAGGTATACAGGCCCAAGTGAATAATCTCTTCATTACCGTAGTATTAAATCTCTTGGATCCAGAGACAGGTAGAGACAGGTTTTTCTCCACTTTTCGTTATTACAAATTAATTATATATATATGATTATGTATTTTCAACCGAAAACTTGTAGCCATGCTAAAAGATTGTCACTTGAGTAACTGCAGGACCAATAGGCTGGTGCGCATAACTGTTCATTGCATGCAGGCAGGTCAACTTTCGGACTTTACAGTGGCGCAGTCACCAAGGGGGAGGGGGAGGAGGAGGCAGGTAGGGCTTTTGCCCCCTTGAAAATAAACTTAGAAGAGAAAGGTCCGCTAATAATTGTGAAAATACCAAAGCATTGGCCAAAACTTGTGATGAATTGAGCTGCGGCGCTCCTTGACTGATAACGAAATTCTTTTATGTGAAAAAGGTCCGCTAAAAATGGCAATTTTCGACCCCAACTGAAATACGTGGCTACTGCTTTAATATGGGAAAGCTAAGTATTTTCGTTTGCTATATTCAGTTCTTTGTAGAATTATATTTGATCTTAAAAGATTGCATGATTTCAGTCTCATGAGACTTGACCTCGTTATGCTGATAAGCTTTATGTTGGTGTGTTAGAGAAATTAATTTCGGATATACATCAACAGACAAATGCTGTTCTAATTTCGTCGTGGTAAGCCGGGGAACTTTTCTTATAAGTAAACAGAGCCTTATAGTATCTTTGGGACTAGATGATATTATTTTTCTTAACAATGTAAATATTTTCAAATTATTTTATACATTTCAAATATTTGTTTATATATATATTAGAATTAATACTATGTCCTAAAATTATTTATTCAAATAAAATGCAAACATTATAGAAATTAAAACATAGCAAATATCTATTCGTCAAATATCACATATTCAAATGTCATATAATTCTTTTCACATTAGCGAGGTTAAGCAAACAAAAATCTACGACGTAAAAACTTGCGCAGACGTTCTGGAAATTAGCATGACAAGCAAATTTCAGCAGCACAATTAATCAGTATCTAAGTTCGGCTGCCGGTACGTCGTAGATTTCAGTTTTCTTAACCTCACTATTAACTCATATATGACCAAGCATTTTTCAAGAAATTCACTATTTTTATGACCGGGGACTGCTTCCTGGTGCATGTGTCACGGCGCTCCTAGGTGTCTCCTCAGGGGTCCAGGACCGTAAAAAGAGAGAATCCCACATATGGATACTGCACCATTATGGGTTAATCCTTTTTTACCGGAAAATTTCAACATTTTGGCATTCTTTTGACATAGTCTTTTTGCTGAACCGCTCATTTGTACATAGGTCATTGAGCTCCTCAACGTCTTCTATTTTCAATTTCAATTTTTTAATTCGCCATAAAATTATCATGCTGAAAAACATGACTTGAATCATGTTGATAAAAAGTTTGATTTTGTCAGCAAAACTTGTCTTGCTTTTAACGTAAAAGGGAAAATTATTTTGCAGGTTTTATCTTGTCCGCAAAATATGCAAACGCACCGCAATTATGGGATCTCAGCCTGTCTAGGGGGTTCATTCAGACGGTGTCAAAATCATTTTCATAAAATGATTTTGATGTATGCCAAAAGAAAGAAAAACTCATTTCCATTCTAATTTCCCGATCATTTGCAATTGTTTTAATGACTAGGTAGAACAAAATGGACAATTAATAATTTGAATAAGTTAATAGAACTTAGCATGACTCAAACTCTAATTCTTTTAAATATGAATTACAGCACTGTTGCATATTTCGTTTCTAATTTGAAGAATGAATTAAAATGTAGAACAGAAAATAGAAAAGTGGGCGAAGAAGCACTTTTTTATAAATGGGTGTCTTTTATCTCCTTTTTAACTGTACGTGTCACCCGGAATTGAGAGTTATTTTTAGTGTCATTTTGATGTCATCGAAAGTCATTAAAGTGATTTTGATTTCCGATTGAAGAATGACGACGAATACAAAATTTATAAACAAGCTATTATATCCTACGTGTTGGCTTTAACTATCAGCTAATTAAGGTGAAGCTGAAATTTCTTGGAAACGAGCTTTACTGAGTGAAAAATTGAATTTTGGAATTTAGCTTCTTACAGCAATTTTTGATGTCAATGGTACTTTAGTAGAAAAACAATACAAGAGAAATTTTTGCTAGGTCAAGAATTTTTTGAATTAATTTTGGCACGTTGGCAAATTGAAAAATTACGCGAAGATTTATTCATAGCTTTTTATTATCTCAAATCTACCCGACATCAATTTTTGCGATCTGCATAACGGTGAAAAAATGCATAGACGAAGTGAAGTCGTATGCCTTTATTTTTCTACAATAATTCTCCTGTTTAATATCCTTGAAGTCAAAGTCAATTGCCTCAGAACAGGGACAAATTTTTTATGAAAGATAAAAAAACTGAAAAAACAAAATTAGTCTATTTAATAATGATTTCAAAAATATTTTGTGAGGTTAATTTTAGTAAAAAAGCTAAACTCGCGAAACCCAAGAGAATTTCTATCCCGTTGTATTCTCAGATTCAACAAGTATTTTATTTTAAGTCGCAGGGTTGTCACCGTTTCTGAAAAATGAAAAATAGATTCCTAGATTCTGGTCAATTTGCGAATGTGAAGAAATAAATGAAATCTTTTTAGTTGTACTAGAAAGTTTAGGCTCTTA
>JAUBWS010003896.1:0-20994 GCA_032270445.1 Darlingtonia californica | reverse complement strand
ACAGTGAAACACATAATAAAGGACGTGAAAGGACACTTCCCCAATAACACGGAGACTGTAAAGAAACATTTGGAAATTGGCCGACGTGTCACAATTGCTGGCTTAAAGTTTTGGAATATGTTTAAAAACGTAATCGAATACAGTTCTTCAGATTTTTTCAATATCTTTGACTTAGGTGAACTTAAATTATTGCGGATATTAAAAAAAGAATTTCAAAAATGGAAATAGCACAATTCAAAAGGTGAAATTCAACCGAATACGGTCCCGTATATTACATGGAAGAAATAGTCGATATACGGTAATATACGGGACCCGTAATCGGACGCATTTCACGATGTGTTCACGTTGTAATCATAGTTTATTGTGTTGGTTCATCGTAAGTGTCATTTAGAAGTCACTGAAATAAATTGATTTAAGCAAATATGATTTTATTTGATAGCATCTTCAGCATCAATACAGGACTAGCCCCGGGAGACGTGTGATCGCAAATGGATATGCTGACACATAAGCAAAATACTTAACGAGTAAAATATTGCACACGTGACTTGTTTTCTTCAGTAACCAACCAAAATACAAACAGTTTAGGTGCTTTAAACTTTTTTAAAAGACTATGCAAGATTATTGAATGTTATATACGTCATAGCAATACAGATTATTTGTATGCCGTCAATCAAATCATATGTGACACCACATAATTCAGTTGCAAACAAATTCACATATGTTTATTGAAAAAAAACCTAACAAAATAGATACACTACAAATAAGTCTCCCACTTCAGAATCCACGGCTGCTCGAAGACTGTTCGATACCCTGACCCCGAAATGACGAGTACACTCGCAGTTGGCAGCCAACGCAACAAAAGCACGCACAAACCCCAAGAAAGCCAAACAACGAACCACACGGGCAAAAAAAAGTACGCACCTGACAAGAAAAAAACTTAAAATGGCGTCTTTTGGCAAGGAAATTTCACGGTCGTACGAAAAGAAAAATTTCACGAGAATTAAATTGATTTACCGTAAATGCTCTAATAAACGCCCTGGGCGTTCATTCAATTTTCGGGATTTTGGGCGGGCGTTTATTTCAAAAGTACACCTTTCATATACTTAGACATTTTCTTTATTCAAAATATCGTATATTACATTGATTAACTGTAAGAAAATTACAGTCATGTTAATTGTCTCCGGGAATTTGTAGTCCATACTTGCATTGTTTTACTTGTTTTATCAAAAAAAAAGTTTACTTTAATGTGTTTCCTTCATTTTTGTGACTCAACAATTCCTACTATAACCTATCGAAAGACAGTCAGTCAACTTTAAAGACAAAGTTGTTTTTCCTGATTTACGTGAATGAGAATATTCTAATAAACGGCTGTCATTGCAGGGGCCGTTATTAGAGAGCGGCATTTATCAGAGGCGGATCGTTTATTTATTTTTTCATGGTTCTAGGGTGGGAGTTTATTAGAGAGGGGCGTTAATAAGATAGTGGGCGTTTATTAGACAATTTGCCTTCAATTGAATTTTCGCATTCGCGGAAAACTGCAAAATTCGCAAAAAATAGTTCCCAAAAATAGATTGCTATCTTCTCAAAAAAACTCTTCAAGATTCGCCAGGATATGAAAATGTTAATTTTTATCGTGTTTTGTGAGATTTTGCGTCATAACACACATATCATAGCTTCGCATCAATGAGAAGATTCTAAAAGCTAACAAGGGTGTCGGTCTCATTAACAGGTTGCGTAAATTTCTGCCCAGGGACTCACTCTTGAACATTTATAAAGCCTATGTTAGAAGCTATGTTAGCCTATGTTCCACTTTGATTATGGAGACATCATATATGACTTTCAAGGAAATCCCAACTTTACCGAGAAGCTTCAATTTATTCAATACAATGCCTGCTAAGCCTGCTAAGCAATTACAGGCTGCATTCGTGGAACCTCTAGAGAAAAACTATTTTTTGAGATTGGTCTTGAAAGTTTGTCCAATAGACGTTTTAGTAGAAGACTGATTTTTTCAACAAAATCATCAAAGGTTTCGCTCCTCAGTATCTGTCCGATACCTACCACATCAGAATGTGGCTCCAGTGAATCTTAGGTCAAGACTCCCTATTTATCCTTTGCAAGCTAGGACGGTTGTTTCGTACTGTTGCGATTTCTTTAGTAATTCCCGTACAAACTCTGTTGAAACCACTGAACATTTCCTATTGCAATGCTCTACCTACTCAAATGAGAGGTGTGTTTTGTTTAGCAGCTTTCAAAATATTGGCAAAGGTTTGATTCCACTAAATCCATTTTCCATGTCCAGGCCTTTTTTTATATGGTAATTCGTTCTTCACATCAGACACTAACCGTGACAATCTCATCAAGATTATTTGTGATTCAAATCGCTTTAATAGCAGACCACTGATTTGAAAAGACTCCAACTTATCATTACTTATTACATACATTTTTTAATTATTCATAATTTTGATTTAATTATTTCGAGTTTCTATTATCGACTTGTGCCTTGCGAAAGCAGAAACTCTCTTATACAGGGTGTCCCATACAAATGTGGCCTCTCGTAAAAATGTTATTAGCAATAGCATAGAAAACTTTTAGTTTCTCCTTTGTTTTGAGATGCGGTACTTTTGATAAATTCTCATGACATTATTACGAGAGGCCACATTTTTATGGGACATCCTGTATGTGTCAGTATTTTAAATAATGATTTCCGTGTGTGCTGTAATTATCCTTATCATAAAGATAAATAATAGCTCACATACAAAACTTTTTTTGTTGTCAAATCACAGTAAGCAAAATTACCAAAGAGCGTCTGTGGAGAAGTGTACATCTATTGAAAAGACACACATTTTGAACGTCACTTTGACAAAAATACATTCCTCCACAGGCGTTTTTTGGTGAAAAACAAATTATATAGTTAATGTACAGCATATTGACGATTTACTCTGAAAACCACCAGAAGTCGTAGTTTTAAACGACCAATATTGAACACTGAGCAACTGTTTTTTTAGATGCGACATCCAATTATATTCTTCAGCTTCTATGATTCATATATAAATCATTATAAATAGGTTTGATATGTATTATCATTCTTTGTTTATAACATAAAGTGTCAGTAAGGGTGTTAAAGCTCTAAGTGCAGCATTGTTGACACGATTTTTTGCACGAACATGGTCTACTAAAAATGCCATGGCACGAACAGTGAAGTTTTGCATTTTCTTATTCATTTTGAATTTGTGGGTGATCTGGTTTAGCCCCTTTGTTTTGGTGAACCAAGAAAAATCAAAGTTGTGTAAGTAAACATCTTATTTGACATCGTTCGTCACTTGGAGCTTCGGCCAACCAACGGATAGCAAAGTTGACAATCAAGGCAACTTTAAATGAGACCATCGACTGTGGATAACCTCTCTAACAAATCGGAATGTGCATATCCTACACGAGGATAAAGGATATATTTTTAGAATAACATCCAACTTCGAATAAGCTTTAAAACGTTCTTAATTTTTCGGATTTTTAGCCAAAAATTGTTCTTAATTATAGCAAAAGACAGGTTGAAATCATTGAATATAAAAATGTTCTTAAGAAAAATAGCCATTTGAAGCGTTACGTTCTTGGTTTGTTCTTATATAAAACATGTATACGATGTCATAATCTTGGTGTCCTAATTGCTTCTAAATTACTAAAAAAAACATTCAAAAACAAAATTGAGGAAAGAAAAATTAACATCCACCCGAAAAAACAATGAAAAAAAAATTAAACAGCTTCAAATGCAGAAAATAAACAAACTCCAGTCGGCAAAATCAGTCAATGGGTTTGACAAAAATGAAAAAGTAGGTTTTGAACTCCCTTACGAACAATGCGTAAGTCTACCTCGTGAAACATCTACAAACTTTTTTGTTCTTTAGATGACGTACTGGTGGAATTCAAAGAGATATTTCATAAAGACCTAAACATCGTTTCTCTCATTAATAATTACATGCCAGCCATTTTAAATCGTTTAAAATTACCACGATTGAGTGGGAGCATCAGTGAAGGTACATTTTCAGCCGGTTTGTTTTATCAACATGACATTCCGAACATCGATATTGATGTTGAAATGGTAGCCATGACAATGGCGGATAATTATAAACTCTGTGTAAAAAACACTAAACACGGTTTCTTGCAGATGCGCTTCGATGGTGAATGCTTTTGTAAACAGTGTATAGAAGATCCTGAGTTTTCGAGCTACAAGACATTGTTGAACAATGGTTATGTTATGCCATTTGAGTGTAAAAAATTATTTTTCCTGTCGGATTGCTCAAACCTGACAGAACGTACTTGGTTCATTCTTTCCAGCTTCATGAATGTTATGGGAGTCGAAAACTTCGACAGAATCAAGTTAATGAGAATCAAGTTAATGAGGACAACTGAGAATATTACCAAAACAACATATCAGAGAGAATACGAACTAGAATATCCAAGAATGAAAATAACATTAGATATATCCATGCTTTTTCATCTTCAATGGGATTCTAATAATGTCTTGAGGGATTG
Organism: Darlingtonia californica; assembly: GCA_032270445.1. Lineage (NCBI taxonomy): Eukaryota > Viridiplantae > Streptophyta > Magnoliopsida > Ericales > Sarraceniaceae > Darlingtonia > Darlingtonia californica. The sequence goes on along the minus strand of JAUBWS010003896.1, from coordinate 16,467 downwards.
GATCCAACGCAAAAGGATGTGGCCAGATCTGCGTGATATAGCTGAAGAGTTGAACATGTCAGCTATTATCGCCAAACCTTCGACAAGAGAAAAGTTAAACAAACGGACAACAGAGATGCGATATTCATTTGCTCATCTCGAAAGAAAACTGATCTCTCTTCATTCTTCCCAACAAAGATTTGTGTTTTTCATGACCAAATGCATATTCTACAGATGGCTGAAACCAATTCAACCCAAAATCATCACATCATTTTTGTTGAAGAACATTTTCTTTTGGATGTGTTAAAAGTACGATCCAAACCATCCAATTTGGGATGAACATGCAACAGAGCAAGCCATACGATTGGTGTATTCGAACTTACTCGAATGTCTGGAAAAACGAAATATGAGGTACTACTTCATCCCTGAGATAAATGTTCTGGACAATTTTCATCCTGATCTCTTTTCTGACGTCATCAAAACAGTGAAACACATAATAAAGGACGTGAAAAGACACTTCCCCAATAACACGGAGACTGTAAAGAAACATTTGGAAATCGGCCGACGTGTTACAATTGCTGGCTTAAAGTTTTGGACTATGTTTAAAAACGTAATCGAATACAGTTCTTTAGATTCTTTCAATATCTTTGTCTCGCGTGAACTTGAAATATTGCGGTCATTACAAAAAGCATTTAGAAGATTTCAAAAAAGGTGAAATTCAACCGAATACGGTCCCGTATATTACATGGAAGAAATAGTCGATATACGGTAATATACGGGACCCGTATTCGGACGCATTTCACGATGTGTTCACGTTGCAATCATAGTTTATTGTGTTGGTTCATCGTAAGTGTCATTTGAAGGAAGATTGAACTGAAGAAACTGAATATTCGGCATTTGCCCTGTATCATTTAGAAGTCACTGAAATAAATTGATTTAAGCAAATATGATTTTATTTCATAGCATCTTCAGCATCGATACATGACTAGCCCCGGGAGAGGTGTCATCGCAAATGGATATGCTGACACATAAGCAAAATACTTAACGAGTAAAATATTGCACATGTGACTTGTTTTCTCCAGTAACCAACCAAAATACAAACAGTTTAGGTGCTTTAAACTTTTTTTAAAGACTAAACAAGATTATTAAACATAACATAGCAAGACATATTATTTCTGTCAGTCAATCAAATCATATGCGATAACACACAAATCAGTTGCAAAAAAATTCACATTTGTTTATTGATAACAAAATTATGTAAAATTTTAGATCATTCGCGAAAATTAATTTCCGTGAGATTAACAAATTTTGGCCAACCGCGAAAATAAATTCCACAAAAATGTAAAATGTTTGCAGTTTTTTGCAGCCTCGAAATTTATTCCCGCGACAATAAAGTATGTCAGACTAGTGGTGATTAATAAGAATGAGATCAGTTTACCAATGTCTTTCCAGTGGGCAAAATCGTTAAAAACCCATGTGGATGAGTGTTTTCTTTTTAAACGGCGCGCAGGATTGCACATAGGGTTTTTATTAATTTTTCCTTCTGGGTTGGAGATCTCTCCATCATGGAGGTGAGAAAAAGGATAGGAGTCTCCATGTCAAATCAAAGTTTTCGAATTAATGTTTTCATCAACGTACTGAGAAATCATTTACAAGACATCATAGAACTTATTTTAATAGGGCTCGATACATGATGCAATGCATGCATATTCACAATTGACAGACATCATTTCACTTGAATTTGAAAGGTTTTCCACATTTATTTGCAGTGCTTTAAGTCGAATATCAAAACCTAATCTAACCTAAAGTTTGAAACGCGAAACTTGTTACTTCAATAGTAATACACTCCTCCGCAAACGTCCTTTCATGATTTTGCCGGCTGGGCACTAGTTTCCAGCTTTCCATTTGTTGTAGTTTCAAATATTAGACACAAGTCGCAGAATCGTTATCTGACTTGAAAAGGCTGGGTTAAAGAAACCACCTGCCCTTCCCATACCTTAACCTTATCATATCTGAGCCAAAATCTTGCCAATGCGAGTTTATGACCAATTTTCTTAATTTCTGAATATTTTGAAAAAATCATGCACTGGGCGTGGCGAGGCCCTTTCTTTCAGCTGGGTGTGCTGAAGACAAAGTTTTGTTAGATTTGGCGCGTTAAAATGGGCCAAGAATATTTTTAATACAAATCTGATGGTCTGCCTATGAAAGCTTTTTGAAAGTACTTTCAGAATATCGAAAAAGATTTGAAAAATTATTTTCGAATCCTGAGATATTGCCAATTAAAGAAAAACAGTCGACTGTAGAAAATTCAAACTTAGAATGCTGACGTCATCACAACCAATCAAAAAAAATCCCAAACATTTTTGTTTTTCAGAAAGACATTATAGAATAAGTGCTAGCAGTAGCATACAAAATTTCAGCTCAAAAAGACATCTGGTTCAAAAGTTATGGCGTATTTTCCAAATTGGGGTATAAAACCAAATTTTGAAAAGTTTGACGTGCTATAGCTTGAACAGTAAAAATTTTTATACTGATCTGATGGTTTACCTATGAAAATTTTTTGAAAGTACATTCAGAAAATCAAAACAGATTTGAGAAATCTTTTTGATCTTGTGATATTTATTTTCCTGTTTGAAAACGAAAGTGTCAGGAAAACTCGAAACAAGTGGCAGATTTAGATTAAAATAATCTTATTTTAGGCGAGCGATAGACCGCATGCCTCGATGTCAACCTGCAGTGTGTGGTCATGCCTGCCCAGGGTTGGTTCCATTTGTGAGGGAGTTTTCCAACATAAATGTGGGCAAGACATCACGATTTGGTGTAGAGTAGTCGGAGAGCAATTGCCCGCAGGCGGGAGGTCGAGGGTTCAATCCCCACTCGATCCGTTACCTGTGCAGTAGTTGGAAAGTCACATTAGTGCAGGATCTGTTGATGCATGATCTGTTGATTCATAACAAGACAATTAGCTTTCAAACAAACCCAAATCTGACTATCTGACTCTGTTTTTTGCAAGTTACATAAGTTAAAAGTTTGGAAATATTTAGAGTGAAAACGATAATTTGTCTCTTTCTCCGTCATGACAGGGTTAAAAAACAAAAAATTTCTCACCTTGTCACCAATGGTAACAAAATGTTCAGCTTTCTCCAAATGTGCATCACGGATTTCAATTTCTCCTAGGTTTTCTTCTGCGTCTTTGATCTTTTCTTCAAGCTCCTTCAAACTAGCCTCGTTTTCAGTTTTCATTGAGACCAGGCGCTTCTCATCAACTGCCCAGTTCAATTGCTTACAAACCTCTTGGTAAAACGGTGCCATTTCTAAATACAAACAACGAACGGGCATAGAAACTCAATACGAGAAACAATAAAATTTTCAATGCAAAAACGGATTTAAAAAAAGTTTGGACAACAAAAATTATTTTATGGGAACCAGCACTTAAGAGCCTATAAAAACTTCTTCATTTACTTCTTACTACAGCCTATGGAAACTTTCGTTGACCCTAGTCTTATCACCTGTGGAAATTTTTTCCTAGTTTCATAAAATAGAGATTTACGTAATTCCTTGAATTCAAGCCTATGACGAGAGCAACATACATTTCTTATAATCCTTAGTCTCGCAGCCTTATGGAAAGTGCCTAATTCCTTGTTTTAAGCTATGGCATTTGATCGTATGTCATTTTTCTATCAACCAGTCGAGATTTCATTTGAAAATTTCTTGGGGGGCAAAATTAGTAAAAACCCTACCCACAATTTTTTCACGATTTTGCTAACTGGGCTTGAACTTAAGGTTTTTTGTTTTCCTGTATCAACCACTCCAAAACGGGGTGTGCCGTTTTCTCTTATGAAAGGAAATTTAGAGAACAATTTCTGCTAATTAAAGCTTTCCTTAAAATCGTTAAAAAGTTTGAAAGGATGTTAAAAGGGAAGGAGACTTTTTAATAACATTAAAAGACTTTATTTATTTATTTATTTGAACATATTTACCCAGGATAGCCTCTTCAGTTCTCTATGAACTGCTATCAATGAGCATCAATGCCTTCCTGTGAACCACCTACAGGGAACCTTGTGGAAATTACGGTGAGGTTATTTTCACCACCAAAAGCCTCGTGCTGGCGTCAAGCTCCGGACCCCTAGTTCAATGCTCAGCGCCTTAACCACTCAGCCACGGATCCACTAGAAACTTTCGTGGGAATTGTCATCTGAATTAATATGCTTACTATGGTCAGTGATTTCAGTCTCTAAAAGTGTTTTTGCATCATTTTTTTCTCCTTCTGATGTATGTTTTGATTGCAATGTAAATAGAGCTTGAGCTAACTCCAAATTAGGGATCTTTTTTAACCCTTCTTCGACAAATTCTTCGATAGGCATTTTATTTAGTAGTTATTGCTGAAAGAAAAAAGGAGAAATATGTACTGTCGTAATGTTTACACATAGCAAACTATATTACTTTTAAAATACTTTAATCTAAGAAACTATCGCAAATTTCAATAATTCAAGCCAAATTTGTAAAAATTTCATCTCCCAAAGTGTATGAAAATGTCAATTCGTGAAAGTGTAAGCTTGCAACATTGAAGACCTTTGCAAATTTGTAAATCATTACTCAAATACTTTATTGGCATTTATTAAGAAATGACTGTTCATAATTTTTCCGTTTGAACAAGGTCCAAAGGTAAGTAAACATCTGTGCAGGAGAGCGTTCAACCTATTTTCAGTGATCTTTTGGCAGAATTGTGCTCTCTGGCGCTCTCTGCTCTACCTGTCACGTCTGGCTCTGTTTTTCACTTCTTCATACACAAGTAACCGGAAAAGCTTTGCTATTTTTTACCTTGTAAAGGTTTCTCAAATAAATGTATTAGAATTAGAAAAGTAATAGTGTTGACCTTAATTTGCTGTATTTGAGGTCATGGCGTGATGTTGAACTTAAATATTTCATGATGAACCAGTTGATATTTATTCAACCTTTTAGTGTAGGAATGTTTAATGTTCCAATTGAATTTACACTTATCCTATTGAATCATTCTTTCTTGGCCTAATAGTTAAAACGCTGAAATAATAATTGTGTAAAACATCATTTGGAAATGCCTTAAGTTACACTTCTCCTAAAACAGCTGTTCTTGGAAAAACCTATAAATCTGCCCTCCATTGAAGGCTGAACTAAAGCTCTAGTTTTTAATCACTTGATCTAATCAGAATTTTATAAGCCGTTATCAGAGAAACATAGTTTAAATAAATAAAAACATTAATGTCAAGAGCAAATAATTGAATCACAATAAAACCAGAGTGTCTAAAACCAGTGACAAAATAATACATATTTACATTATATTGTGGTAGTTTAAAAGTATAAAATAAATGTCTGTTTTGTATCTAAAATGTGATAATATGTTTTAAAATGTAAATCTATGATGATGTAAATATAACTATGAAGGGAATTTTTCCCTCACCAACTTGATTTCTCTACCTGTTTTGACAATTTTTTACCCTTAGAGTGCGCATAAGGTATATATACATTCAAATTTGAATAAAATATCCTTTGAAGGCCTATAAGTCTAGAATTTTTGATTACCAAAGTAATGCATTTTCTCTCTTTCCAGTATTCTGAAATCTAAGTTCAACATTTGAGAAATGTTAAAAAAATCTTTGGAAATGTTGACCATTTTTCAAAAATTGAGTGCGTTGTGAGGATTAAGACAACAAATGCAAAGGTAGAAGCAAATATTAGAAATTTTAGACATTGGAGATAAAAAAAAACACTCTAAATACCTAAAAACCTAAAACCGTTGCATCTAACTAATGATCAAGACATAACAAATCTAACATTCTGTATGATTTTATATGGAAATCATCTCTAATCCCTAATAAAATTGGTTTATAATAACTAAAAATATGTTGTGAAAAAATGGCAATTGCCATTAAAAGTGAATTCAAGTAATAAGACCAATTTTCTCAAATAAATTTAAGTAGTAAAAATAACTAAAAAAAAGAGAATCTTTTGAAATTCTGCTGCAGGTTGAAAATCTTGCATCTATTACGTGTTTTTATAGTAGGAAAAGTAACATTCAGTACGGATGAAATATGTTATCCCCAATTTAAAGATTTAATAAAGTGCCTACCTAAACTAAGAAGTATAAAAACAAAATAAAAAAAACAGGTTTCAAATGTTAAAAAGCTTGCGCACGTTTCTTCGGCAATTTTCTAAAACAATGTCAACATCTTTATCTTTAATTCTTGCAATTTCTTCAGCTACAAAAAGTACATTACCAGGGTGGCTGAATCGCTCTGTCTTCCTTAAACTTTCAGGAACAAAATAGGGAGAATCTGTCTCTAACAGGACTCTGTCGAGTGGTATACTTTTTACAACTTCATGTGTACCTTTAGCACTGGGATAAGAAACAAGATTGGTGAACCCAAAATACATGTTAGGAAACTCATTCACAAATCGGTGCAATTGAAAATAATTACCCGTAAAACAATGGACATGTATGGGCCAATTAAACATATCATGTTGAACAAGGATTTCATAGAGATCATCTTCTGCTTCTCGCGAGTGAATAACTAAAGGCTTGGTAAATTCTCTAGCCAATTCTATTTGTCGCAAGAATACAGATTTTTGGACATCAACCGGTGATGCTGAACGCAATGAGTAATCTAATCCACACTCTCCAACACCAACAGCTTTTGGATGTGATAAGGCCTTTCTGATTTTTTCTTCCATAACAGAATCGAAATGTTTTGCTTGGTGTGGATGAATTCCAAATGTACCCCAAATACCATCCTGTTTTAGCAGCTCTTGCCAAATACCAAAACTTGAGATAGAAGTTGGATCACTGAAAGAACCAATGCAACCCTTGAAATTTGCAGGAAAAGAAAAACTTTTCTGGAATTCCTCAAAAGAGAAACCATTGTGTTGAAACCGGTTGAAAACATAATCTATGTGACAGTGTGTGTCATAAACTGGAACATCGTAATGCTTGTAATAATACCCAAATGAAAAGTCACTTTCTGTAAATGTTTGTGTAATTTTGAAAACTGGACAGTCACTTTTTGTATGCTGCAAAGAACGACATTGCAAGCATCTTCCAAGTTCATCTACCTCTTTATCCATTGAATAAGACATAATTATTTTAATCACCTAAAACTAAATGATAGATATTATTGATTATCGTTGACGTCAAAAAGATATGCATTTTGATTGGCTAAGAAGAAGAAGACTATGTGTAAAAGATGAAATTTCACTGTGTTAGCTTCTTTTTAAAGGATTTTATATGCGACGTTGCAAGAAACATTGAATATATAAGAGTTTTTCGAGTCTACGATAATTTAGTTATCTCGCTTCAGCTTGTGCAATATGGATATATTTTTCTTGTTCTGAAATCCTTGCTTAAATTTAAATATTACAGAAGAATTCTAGAACTATATATATCTCATATTGTACTCTCTGTTGCACGATAACTAATACATAAAAATGCCTGTAGTAATTCATATTTTTATTTCATAGACAAAAGCAAGTAATACTCTTTTCCGTAAAATCCATGTCAAACAGCAAACCTCTAGCATTTTAATGCAAACAAATACAAGATAAGACTGAACATTGGGTTTATGCTTTGTCATGATGAGACATGCACCAGGCCTGGACAGGAAAGGCGTGCGATCGCACGCGCACGCCCCCACACACGCCTTATTGACTGCAAGGAGTGCGATAGATCGCTCGCCTAAAACAGCCTTATTTTGGTCGGGCGTGCAATCTATCTATCTATTCTTTGTTCTATAAAAAGAAACTGTAAAATAACATCTTCGATGTTATTGAGAATGACATAATAAAATAACTTTAATTTCGCTACATTGTCTGTTGCAAATTATTTGTGATATTTGCTAGTAGACACAAAGCTTTACATGAGCATTAAGCGCGGTGTTAATTTGAAATGCAGACGATCAAGCATTAATATTTAATGAGGATAGGAAGGAAAAAATAACTCAACCTTTATACAACAACTATTTTTGTTGGCATAAAGAAACATCTGTCAATTCATACAGATACATAAAATCATTTTTATAAAAAAGGCTTGAATGTAGTAAGACTTCGTCTGAAACTAGATATGGCAAAAATTAGAAGGAATGGTAATAATTCAACAATTTTGGACATCGCTCACCATCACACGCCTAAAATATTCAGGCGTGCGGACAATCGCACGCCTGCAAAACAGAATTTTTAGCTTAGGCGTGCGGTAGTCGCACGCCAGTGCTTTTCTTCCTGTCCAGGCCTGTGCACAATATAATATATAATATACAGCAAACAAACAATCATTTAAGTCAAGCCTAAACTATAAAAAAACAAATTCTATATCTCAAAACTACTACTATATACCTGGAAAAATTATTATAAATGCACCCTTATGCATAGAAATTGTTGCATTCAACTACCACCAGGTGCATAATTTACCTAAAAATGTGATGAATTGTATTCTTAATTTATCATGTATACATTTTCAAAATGTCAGACCTTTAGCATAATAAATATCTGAGTTGACTTTCGACATTGATGTGGCCAGTTTCATGCAATTCACTGAGAGTTCAGGACGTAAGGTTGTCAAGGCCCCCCCCCCCCCACCCCCTTTAAAAGTGCTATTTTGGAAGTTCTGGAAAATTGGTAAGAAAATTTGTAAAATTTGGTCATTTGTAAAATTTGGACAATTTCACGCCAAGATATGTGTTAATTTAAGGGCAAAATCCACCCATTTTTGCTGTTTTCTGCTGATTTCAGTACTTTGAATTTGATGTAATGGATCAGAAATATACTTTTATGAACCCAGCAATTCAATACTGAATATATCCTCAGCAACGACTAATTGAGTTCCTGTAAACCATACCAGGGTTGCCAGCCAAAATAGAAACTGAAATTCTAGGACTTTTCAGGGTATTTTTCCCAATTTTCCAGGATATGTACTATGAAAATCCAGGATTTTCCAGGATACTTCAGCTAATTTCCAGGATTTCCCAGGATTTTTTTAAGCCATTCAAAATTTTTCAGACTGAAGAATATCATGAACCAGGGTGTCTAGTGATTTTTTGAAATGAAATTCAGGGTCATTCAGGGTTATTTTGCCATTTTTTGCAATTTTCCAGGTTTTTTTTTTCAGGGTCCTTATTTAAAGTAAACAAAGTTTCAACACAAAGATACAGTAACTAAATCACGTATAATAATGGGCTAAATCAACAAAAAATGTGCAATATGTAAATTCCTTTAAAAACTTGTAGGTAATGAAACGTATGTAGTAACTTAAGTCCCCTGAAAGTAGAATCCATGACAAAACTTCAAACATTGTCAACTGAAACATTGCAAACAGAAAGAGACATAATTTTTTTCTTCAGGGTTTTAAGGGTTTTTTGGCAAATCTTTGTGATTTTCAGGGTTTTCAGGGTTTTCAGGGTATGCTAGACACCTAGTGAACTTTAATGTATAAATTTCCAGTATTTTCCAGGACAAATTCACTTTTATTCATGAAATTCCAGGACTTTCAAGGACAAATTTCATTTTCCATGACGCTGGCAACCCTGCATGCATACCATATCTTAAAAGTGCTGAACAAGATGAGCCCATTAGTTCATTTCTTTTCAAAGTACTGACAGACCTCAGGAAAAACCTGGCTACACAATGAATCACATTGGTGAAAAATCTTCTACCATGGGATCAATTTAACAGTGTGACTTGCAACAAACAGACAGATATATAACTCCAAGATCATTTGTAAGAAGTGAAGTTTGTTTTTTCTTTTGAATAGCTTAAAATGTTTGTTTAGTCTGTTCATTCTTCCTCAAAATCATCACTACTTAACTTCATCTTCATTCTCACTACTACTCTTGATAAGTTTACCCTAAGCCACTGATCATTGTTTTTTTCAAAAGGGCTTAATTTCCTTATCCATTTGCTTTCATTGTCACTTCTGGAGATATGATATGATATCTCCCCTCTCAAAAAGACATCTTATATCACTGTTATCACGTAGACAATTTTTCATTTACGTAGACAATTTATCCTAGGTGATTGGTGTTGGTAAGGGATTGCGTAGGTCTTAATAAAAAACCTGTACAAAAATGGCTGCATTTTGCACTTATTATATCGCTCATGCCTTGATTTTTGGTCCAAATTTCACAAGTGATCCCCTTTTTCTAATCTATGTTCTATTGTTAACCTCATGGTTAAGTAAGATTTTCCAAATTATAACTTTTTGAATTCACTTTTAAAGTTTGGCCACCGTCACAAATAACATATGCTTCCCTCATCCAACCAATTAGACTCTAATATGTAACATCCCGACAAATTTGTCAAGTTTTTGATTTTTTTTTTCAAACAGCTTGGTTGAACAATTCTTGTAGCTCTTCACCATTTTGCCAGTTAAGGAAAATCCAAACCATTAATATGAACAAATCATTGGCTACCCAACATGAGAAATCCTTAATAATTAACTGAATTGATGCAAGCACAATGTAACTCAACATTAAACCCAAAAATTTTCGTAGATAGATAGGATTAAGTGGAAAAACTTCTCAGCAGATATATTTTCGGACACTTTTTGCCAATTTTGGCAGAAAAATTTTGGACTGATTTTATAATGTACAAAAGAACATGGTCAAAAATAAACCCCCCTTTTGTGACATTTTACATGTATTTACTTTAAATATAACTTATCAGGTGATTTTTTGTGGCTTACACAGTCTTCACATTGTGAAATTGAAGAAGAAAGTTGAAATTTTTGAATGAAAGAAAAACCATGACAAATGGTAGTGTAATTTTTGTTGTATAGTCCTTTTTGTCAGGTGATTTTTTGTGGCTTACATTTCAATGTGGCTTACGTTATAGTATGTCTTTGATGGCTCACTCTGGCTTACTGAATAATCATATCAATCTGGTATAAGCTAATATTTATAGCTAATACGTTAGAATTTTCTTTTCAGGGGAAAAAATGTGGCTTACATTCACAGTTTGAGTGATATTTAGAGGCTTACCATGAATCGTGGTAGAACTTTTTATTCAGTAATGTTAATGTTTTAAAATTAAGAAATCCAAATGAACTGCACTATTTTGATTATTTTCTGCATTGTAAGGGCTTTTAGGTGAATATTTGTGGCTTACATTTAATCTAACATTTATGATATATATGCTCTTATTTTCTAATGAATATATCCATTTGATATTTAGTTTTATGTTATGAGATATATGGTAAAGTATAGTTGCACACTTTATTATTGATTTTTCCAGGAGATTAAACTGGCTGACAATAAAAAGTATAATTTTTTTGCTGTTTAGTGTCCCTTTCTTTTGTTAACATTTGAACTGCAGTTGTATATTTGAATTTTAGTTTTACGTTTGAGTTTTAGTTATCATATTTTTACGGTTTTGAATTATTAAAGAGCTCTTCCCAGCCACAAACGATCACTCCTTATCAAAATATGGATTTGTCCTTTATTTTCTGCATATCTATACTTATACAGTTCAAGTGTTAAGCACAACACAGTATTTATTTTAGATTTTGTTACTCCCCTTTCCTTTCTGTTAATAAGATCTAAGAGAGGCATCCATATTAAAGAGCTCTTGTCAGCCACAAATGATCACCTTTTATCAAAATATTGTTTATTTTTTTATTTTTTGCATTTCTATATTTTTATGGTTAAAGTGTTAAGCGTTTCTCATAAACTCGTTTATTCTCGTTTAAATATAATTATTGTAACAGTTAGGTTTTATTCCGCTTTGTAAGCCACATTTTGGTCACTTGAGTAACAATATATGTTTAAAGCCCTAGCAAATGTTCATGTAATGCAAGTTCCACCAAAAAATCACTTGTAAGCCATTAACATTTGTAAAAAATGCTGTTTGAAAATTAAGAAAATGTAAGCCACAATTGTATCACTTTCCTGAATAAAATTTGATCACCTGGCAGTATTTTTAGAAAATCATATGTACAAGCTGTAAAATTTCAAAAACTAGGAAAAGAAATTCTCAAGTGACAACATATGGCTTACATTTTCAATTAGCTCCTTGTTAAGTTAAGTAAGCCGCATTTTATCACCAAAGACATAATTTCAAACTACTACAGTTTTAGTTTAAGGATAGTACTAACACTGTTGAAAATTTCAGACAAAATAAATTTTGTCAGCCACAAATATCACCAAAACTATAAAAAAGTGCAAAAAATCACATTTTTAAAATGACACACAATTTTTGACCATGTTCAAAATTTGGACTAAAGATTTGTTATAAATTCAGAAACATAGTTTGCAAGCGAAAGTTTAAGAAAAATTTGACTCTGATGAACTAAAGATCAGGGCTGCAAATAATCATCGGTCATGAGACAACATCTGACAAATAATTGTAAATGACCAATGGAAAAACTATTTGTGTTTGTCACAATGTCTGATAGACTAAAGCTGTTGAAATATTGTTGAAAGAAAAATTCGAAAAAGGGAAATATTTTTGCATTTTTGTCCGACAAATGAAATGATTATCTTTAGGATGTATATACCTGGTGTTTAATTTTTTGTAAGCTTGTTTATTTAATTTTTCCTAAATTTGAACCTTCTTGAGATCTCTTAATTTTGCTTTTGTTTTAGTTTGACATTTTATTTTATCTTATTTTATGACATTTTATCATATACAGGTCCCATGTTAATAGCAGTTTTATATATTTATTTGTAGATATGTAAATACTGAAATGTGTATACCTGTTTTTAAACATTGAAATAATAATAATAATAATTAAAAAAAAAAGATGTTTATTAGATTTGAAATTATTGAGCATTCAAATCTCTTGTGAAATTAAGCCCTTAGAACTAGTTCTGCTTATTGTTGGTCGTGCAAGCTAGGAGGAGAGGTGTTAAAGTCACTAAAAGCGCAATTTTCTTTCACCCCTGTAACCACAACCTACCTCTAGACATGCCACTGATTTTACTATATAAGAATAATAACACATAAACAGAGATGTAAAAATGTTGTGCTAGATCTCAGGTTATGCTGTTTTTGAAATCCAGAGATAGTTGTAAGGTAATGTAAAATTTTCTCATTTTGAGTTAAATTTTTAGACCGACTGGTTTTGGTATTTATCCAAATGATTTTTTTTTCTACCGGACACAATGAGTAGTAGCTACATAGCTACATTAATAGCTACAATGAATACAACAAATAAATAAAAAAACATCCACACAACAAATAAAATCTTTCACACACCACAAGACATTCAAATACATACAACAGACAAACAAAAATACTCTCAAAGAAGGGAGAGTAGGCACATATAACAATGGGAAAATATGTGAAGATAAGATGATCACAGGGTGTTAGCTGAGACAAAAAAATCTGTGTTTACCGTGGTTTCCCAATTGCTTGAAATAAAAATTCCCAATTGTCTCCAATGGCTCTGCCCTGGACCTGTAGGTGTTTGTGAAATGTCTGCAGCATTTCTTTCCCAATTTAGAAAAACACTTAATTTTAATCTTAAACCTGGCTAACGCCCTAGATCGTGAAAGAAATAGAAAAGAAAAACAATGAAAAATCCATTTCAACCAAGGTCTCAGGCTTGCGACTGACAGCAGCTGCTTTCCACATGTGTTACAGGTACCCAACACTCAGCATTCCCTTGGCTATTTCGGAAAAAAGATAAATGTGAGACAAGAAAAGAGATAAAAGGCTAGAGTAAATAAGGGCATATATAGAAGTCAAGCAAAAGAATAGATATCCTCTCCCAGCTAACTGCTGCCACCAGAAAGCTCTCACATAGGTTGCCAAGCTGTGCTAACTACATTCCAAGTGAGGTGCGAGTAACACTTACTTTCAAAAACGCATGCCATTGAAGATTGAAGATAAAAAAGTGAATAGAAATAGAAAAGAGAATGAGAGGAGATACTTGAAAATAGATGTAAATGAGACAAAATGTTTATGGAAAGAGAAATCAAACTGATTGATAGATGTATAGTTGAATAGGAAGAGTCAGGTCTGACACAATGAGGGCAGAGGTCACAATGAATGATGAGAAAGCATCAGAATGTTTTTGATAGACTTTTTGAATCACTTTAAGCATTTTTCTTTGAGAAGCTCACTGTTTCACCATCCTACCATATTCAGTTTCTTTCAATCTAAAATCCCAAGTGAATTGAAGATGCTCCAGCCTTCTACAGTAAAAAAATTTATTATTTTGAGTGGCAAGGCCACTCAAGAGGAAACAGTTATACTATAAACTAAAGTGTTAGTATTGAACGCTGTGCAAAAGTTATCAGCAGAAAAATATCAAGCCTCTGCCCTCACTTTTGTTGAAATAAGTGCGATCCATAGCAAATGTTAGAAAGAAAAATCTGGATTTTATTAAAACATGTAAGGTTGAAAATAATGAAATTTCCAGCATAATTTCAAGGTGTGTACTTAAGAATTTATTATATGGGATAGATATTTGTCTTTCCTTACTGTATAAGGTTTGCGCTGCACTTAACATATCTGATTTTTCCCGATTTTGTATTACCTATTGTGTATTCCAGGCCTAAGGTTATCCTATTATTTTGCGTTGTTGCTTTTGATTGTATCGCCCAATCAACATGAAACTTGGACAAAGTGAAGTATTTGTTATCCTACAGTTACCTATCTGCGGAAAGCTCGTTATCGCACGGAATTCAATAATTTGGAAATTATATATAGCTTAATTTGGCGATAGATATCACTAAACTAAGCTATCCTAGCCAAATTAAACTATAAAGCTTAATTTAACGATCGTTCCTGACTGATTTAGTGGTAGTGTAATCTAGCTTTTACAATATTGCTACAAAATTCAATTACTTTCTTTCACACAATTCTTTTATGCAACATTTTTTATGACCTTGTATTTTGAAGCAGAATTTGATGCAAACGAAACATCATTGTGATGGCAACCTTTAAACTATAGACCTGTCTCTATGTTTACATTTTCGCCATTCCCGTGCGCATACGTGGAGGCAAAAACCATATTTAACTCCATTTTGCGATGTGCTGTTTCCATAAAGATTCCCACGCAATAGAGTGCCGAAATAGGAAAAACACAAAAAATGAAGTTTTTAGGGGGGTTTGGAAACCAAGTATACTTTTCTTTTGTTTTGAAAGTTCAATAATAGTGTGTAGACAGAGAAGTGTTATCACTTCAGATAGATAGAAAGCAACATCCGCGATATAAACAGCAAGGCATAAAAGAAAACAACTTTCATACTCTTCAATACGTGTCTGTGTTTTTTGACTCCAAAACTGCGTTTGGGACTGGGCATGACAACAATAATATACGTCATCATGATATCGGTCTATGCATCCTACCTAGCTAGACTTAGTTGTTAAATTAGTATTACATGAAAAACTACATTGAATGTCAAGTATGACTCAGATATTTGTTAACATTTGTTGAATTCCCCAAAGGTCTGACAGCTTCAAAAATGTATATACCTATGACTGTGACTATTATTATACTTGCATCCAAAATTTGACACACTGTGAAGAAATTTAAATAATTAAGTAACATTCACAGGGTTTTGCATACTGGCACTACCATCGACTACACACCATTCAGCCAGTCAGTAGGTAAAGTAAGGCTCGACATATCATATAGAGTGAAGAAATACCCGCATTTGAGTTTAGGCATATGCTGTCTCATCAACGCTGCCGTACCATTTTGATCGCAGCCGGCTGGTCCAAAGATAAAGTGAAGACCTTTTAATATACATCTGTTCTAAACATAAAACTTTTATATTAAATAACAAAGATGTCAATAATATAAATATATTCTGTAATTATTTATTGAATTTTATTAATTATTGTTTTAAAACCGTTAATAATTGCTTTTTAACTGAATTATTTCAGTCTTTAATTTGTATGCAAACATTGAGGTTCATGTTAATTGCACGAATATGTTCAGTTTCTATAGATTCAGACCAAAACAAAGACACGCGATTGCTATTTTTTTGTAAACAGAAATCTCACTGTAGTGTCTTCATCATCGAGTATCGTACATTGCCAGACCGGACATTAGATATCATAAGTTAATCTTCCAGATTTTGTACATAATTCCATACATCTAGACTCAAACAATGTCATCAAAGAAGGAAGCATTAGAAAAACTAGTAAGTGGGGACATTTTATTAACTAACTCAATTAATTATTTGTTCAGCAATCTCAGACATACAATAACAAGTGAAGTGCAAGGTGGTGAATGAAGAAGGTCCAACACAACACATCTAGAATAGAGTTTGTAATTGCTGTACTTGGATTCCTTTCTTAATTTTGAAGCGTTCATCAGAATCAGTCTGAAAAAGATGCACTTATTTTACACTCTTTCTGGGTGTGGAATGCTGTTGTGATGGGTGTGGTGCCTGCTGTCTAATTTAAAAATTAGGCAGACACAAAATAAATGCATAATACATAATCAGTCAGGAACAGTTTGCAAAAACGGTGATAATCGCCGAAAATGGATTTTTCTCCGAAAACGGCGATATGTGC
>JAUBWS010003785.1:0-20997 GCA_032270445.1 Darlingtonia californica | reverse complement strand
CAAACAGAATTGAAAAAACGTTTTCCAATCAAAAGTGATTGACTTTTTTGTGATTTTGGGCATTTTTGACAGTTTTGACAATTGATGACGTCACCAAAAATCTGATGACGTCACGTCACCACAGGTATTATGTTACATTGTACTTTCTTTTATCACGGACTAAGTGTGTGCAAAGTTTCAGGGCCATACCATAAGTATTTTTGGAGTTAGATAGGGAGGCTCCAGCCCCCCCTGGACGTCCGATATCCTCAACATAGGGTATACAGTTTTGTTTTCTGGAAAAGCCCATTATATTGGTCTACATTTTTGGCCTAAATATCCTTAGGCTTACAAAAGACCATAAATGGGATTTACTTGACACGAATTTAAAACACTGAAAAAAACTATTTTTCTATAAATTCGGATTGATGATTACGTTGAAAACAAATGTAAACGGGAAACCGGAGAAATTCCTATCGTTCCTATGGAAACGATTTCTTGCCGGTTGCACAGAATAGAGTTAATTCACACAACTTATTAGAGATGTCTATATCATACTGAAAAGAATTTTATGAAAAAATAATTCGAAGTGAATCTACACCTTAAGGTGCTCCTAGCTTTATAGTAAAGGTTATGAGTTACATCACATACACGGTAGCGTAATATAAACTAATGATGAGGCGGGCCAAAGGTCCCCCCTTCATTTTTAATGGAGCCAAATTTAGTTTTACTAAAGCCTTTCTTGAAAATTTGGTATATTTGGTAATGTTACCTTCAAAAATCATGAGGTTGTTATCAACACGAGGTAGGACAGTTTTTCTGTACGCATAGACAATTACTCCCTAAAAAGAAAATGTTAAATAACATTTTATTGGTAAAAGCAATTGATTTCAATCCACTATTAGTTAGAATTGACAATTGGAACACTGCCACAAAATTAAAAAAAAAAATTGATCATGTGACGTCACATGACGTCATTATGACGTCATTCTAAAAATTTTGCTAGCCACTTGTCTAAAAAATGGTGATATATGCACATTTTTTAGGCAAAGTAAATCTTTATTTCTCTTTTTTTGTACTTTACCATGCTGTAGCTTTCCAATGAGGGGTCAATCATGTCATTACAACGTTTTTATGGCAAGTTATGACCAATTTTTTATCAAAAATGGCCTTTTTGGGTCCCTATCAATAACTTTTGAATTACAAATGGTATTTACTTCAAACTTTCATCAGATGTTACTTGTGACAAGACAAATCCTACGCTTGTAAGCAGGTGGGAAAGAGATTTTAAGTTGATGTTTGCAAGCTGCAGCTTTTACTCCCGACTATAAACGAAATGGCAAAAACCTTTCGGGAGCAATGCCAGGGGTATCTGGTTAACCACCCTCCCTTTATCGGAGGAGAAATTTTGAAATTTATGATAGGAAATTTTTAGCTCAGCTACAAAGCTAAGATTCATAACGTAACTTTGTTTCTGACTGTTATGACTTTGTTTGGCACTAAATTTGAAAAAAACGTTGGCAATACAATCTGTTAACAGTGAGACTTACTCGTCAATATTTAGTTCTAAAAAAGCCCTACCCCAATCAACAGTGTCAATTGCCGCTCCTGATCACTTATGGATCGGCCCTAGAAAAATCCCAAATCCTACGCTTAGCAGGTGGAAAAGAGATTTTAAGTTGATGTTTGCAAAAACTACCTGGTTATGACAACGAGAGTAGATGATGGTAAAACCCCTGAATCTGAAATAAAGTTTTTTGCTGAAAAAATAAGGTCTATACAAGATGAAGAATTAGGGAGAATGTAATTAGGTTTATCAATGACTTGATTTAGGCAATACTGGGAAGCTAAATCACACCCTTTCCTTGCAGATTTGTAGCATCACCTGCCCACCAGCTGGAATTTTTAGCGTTAAAATCCCCAAGAAAAATTGATAGAGTAGGAGAACAATCATTTATGTTTATAATTGTTTCTTCCCACTTCTGCTTAGAAAGGGCAAATTGATCTGAATTTTGACTTGTAGATCGGTAAGAAACACAAAAAAAGAGAAGCCGGTTTCCACCGGCCTTCAACTCACAACAAGACATTCCTCTAGGAACGTTAAGCTTGTCTTCCAACTAGCGGCAGGTGATCCTTATAGTAGATACACACTCTTCCTCTTCGAGAATCAGAGGGGTGATCAAACCTGAGAATACTGTAGCTGTCTATAGCTAGCCTTGTATCATCATCTCCGATTGAAGAATCTAGAAACGTTTTCACCTAGGCAGAAAATGTCAAACTCATGAATTTTTAAAAAAGCTGCTATATTGGTGATTTTAGAAAAGTCACCCACCCAAACGCTGTTTAAATTCCAGTGGAAAATAGACAGTGTGTTAAAATTACTTCTCGGACCAGGGTTAGGTTCAATATCCCACAATAAAATGACGAGGCTAAAATTGAAAAAAAAGATAAACGAAAATTGCAGTTTAATAAACCGAGCACTGTCGAATATGAAATTAAATCTGCAAAAAACTGAAGTCAAATAAAGCAAGTCGGTTAAAGCACGTGAATTACGTAACTCACGTGTTGTGTCTGCGAAGGAGTGTTTTGTCACGTGGACAGAGAGTTTCGTTGATAAAAATGCTTTCTGGTAACCCATATTTGGCCTGGAGGATCTTATGAACAGCCTTTCTATTTGAAAACTTCACAATAACTGTCCCTTTGGTTCCATACTGATGACACGCTTAAATATCCAGAAGCATCCAACGAGCCCAAAATATAAAATACCTGTTCTTTTTTTCCAGGAGAAGGTCACTTTGAAAAGGAATCCAGCCAACGTCAAATGGTCTCAGAACACCTCGAAAAATCTAGAAAACTAACATTTTTCTCCAAATAAGTTAAAATCAAGGAGCTCAAATCACAAAATATCTGTTCTTTTTTTCCAGGAAAGCCAAAAAATAATCTGGCAGGCATCAAATGCTCTCAGAACACATCCATATTTTCTAGGAAGCTGAAATTTTCGGTCGAACACATCAAATTTGATGTGACTGCAAGGCAGTTTTGAAATATTCTCCGAACACATGTCAATTTCTAGGAAAAACATGCCTTCCGAACAGATATTTTTCAAAAGTGCTTCGTTGGCTGCTTTCGAATATCAGAGTTTGGCTCTAAAGTTACTCCGATGTTTTCTCAAATATCACACCTTTCCCCCAAGCTCTTCATCTTTAACAGATTCATCAAAAGACTTCTCGGAAGTCCGTTGAGGCGGCGAAGAAAACTGTGTTGTTTTGATAAATGAGTTGAGTGTATTGGCAGACTGTGTGATCTTCGTATGAGAAAGAGGTACGTGATTTTTCTAACATAACTAACTCCTAATTCAAAGAAATCAATTTATATTTATAGTTTACAGTAATAACTTTGAAAATGCTGATTGTAATCTTAAAAACATCAATTTTCGTGCATTGATGGTTTTGAAAAAACTGTTACAACCGGTTTTCTAAAAACTTCCCTATCGAATAATCTTATCAATATGGAATGTCATCCTTACCGCTCAGAGTTCTTCGATTTCTTCAACATTTTATAAGTTCGGTTGAATTATGAAATTCCTCAATGGTTCATTGTAATCGAATTGTTTTGTAGTGTAGTGGTTCTTCCTCTTTTGAAGCCATTTCGGATTCTTCTCAGTTTTACTTCTATATGGAGTATTACCCTATTGAGGAGCACTGAATTGTCAATTTTGAATATTATGGCCTACAAAATGATTCCCATATACATATACATACAGTTGGCTGAGTTAAGGATCGGCGCATAATTATTTAGTACACAGGGAATGACTCATCCAAACATAACCTATGAACCCGGGTATTCCAAGTCCCACTAAGGGTCACAAAATCACAAAATGTTTAAGTACAGTTTCATTAAGGGTTGCGATTTCAACTAAATTTGGGAAAAGTTTTGACATTTTAGCGAAATCTTTTGAAAAATAGTCCTACTTAGTGTCCCAAAAACCTTTTAAAATTTGTTAAAATTGTCAAATGATAGTCCTAAGGGTTGGTTTTCGAGTCTATGGTGGCACATACCCGTCAGCTTGAAAGCCCCCTCCCCCCCCCCCCCCACCCTCGGGGCTCCTTTAGTTGATTACAATCAAAGTCACGTTAACTCTTAGTTTTATTTTTTAGAAGGATAGGTAGAAGTGCAGTATTTTTGTGTTGATCTGTCAAAATTTATGATTTTCTTCATGGTTCAAAGTACACAGTACTGTACACAGTAACCGTATCACCATATTTCAATTGGCAATCGATATTTCACATAGGATCGTGTATTGGGGCTTTAAATTGACGATATAGCTGATCATACATTTTCGAATAACAATGCGATGCTCGAAAAAATAATGCTAGAATTAATTGTAGGATCTACAATTTTTGATTCTATTACAGTAGTTCATCTTAATCTTTTACCATAACAGTCTTCGGTGGAACCACAGCTGGCCTTTTGATGTATTAGCTTAGGGGAAGAAAATTTCGCGGAATTTGTTTTCATTTAAAGCAAGATAAAGTTACCACAGAATGCTTAAGAATTCGCCAATGTTCACCATATTGGCTATTTTAATTAAATACTTGTTCATTTTGGAAGTGGTTTTAGAGTGGTTAGGGATTGCAGCTGCGAATTGTAAGGTTTCCGCCTCGAGTCCCACACAATAAAACTATCGGTGGTGGAAAATTTTTCCAAAAATTAATAATCAAGCGGGGGAGGGCGCTTATAGCACAAAAACCTTTTTGGCACTAAGATAATAAAGGAAGGACAAAATGCTGACTTATACTTCAGGCTCACAAGTTTTTTCTCATGACACAAAATTATATGGATATAAATTTAAGTCTCGTGCTGAACTTTTTTCGTTTCTTATGCGTTTTTATTGAATTTCTTGCAGAACTATATGCATTCTCGGTTTGGTTTCGAATATTTGAATTGTAAATTTCTTTGAAATTAATAATAGGGGGGGGGGGGGGGGCAATTATTCGGTACTCTAGAGTAGGCAAATTCCGAGCTGGGGGTTATCGCAGAGGGTTCAATATTGCTACTAATACCACTTGCTCGTTTTCATTCTATATTTCCTTCAAGCTATTCGTTTTTAGTAGATCTAAGCAAACAGAAGAATAGAAAAACTGTGTTAATATATGATTATAAACGATTTATTTATCAATTTTACATCAAACGTTAAACTTTAATTGCCTTTTAGTCCTCGCCTCCTACAGATAAAATATATCGATTTTAAATGCTGAAATCACAAACACTGTCGGCGTTCTTTGGACTTGGAGCCCAGAAAGAGCGTCTAAATGTTTGGTAAAATGTTCTATTCTCACATTCAGGGTAATATGGTCGAAGATTTGCATATAAACCGAGACAACAGAAATGAATCTCCAGGAAATGTAGATTTCTTGACCTCTGCTGAGATAGTAAATGATGGTGTGGGGAAAGCTGACTATGATCAAGGAATCAAGATGGGAGACAGTATGGATGTATTTAATGCGAGCAACAGATCTATAGATAAATCCAATGTTAGTTATTTCAGAGGTGAAGAAGTTGGTCCTATTAAGTACGACGAAAACAAGCCGATACCGGTCCCATATGTTGTTGCTGAGAAAATCAACGAAAATCCTAATACTTTTTACGAGGAAGAAAGTAGACCTCTACTTCATCAACAAGACCAAAAAGAGACCGAAATTCTCCCTGTTATGTCCTTGTTTCGCGCCACAACAATAAACGTGTTTTGGATTATCCTTTCTGGACTTCCATCCGTAGTTGTTGTCTGCTTAGTAGGATATGGTTACTCCAGGTTACCATGGACACGTGACTTGAAAAGTATGGATAGAAACGATACAGCTGTTAACTCATATTTTAATCGAACAGTGATGTTTTGGTTTGATGACATCATGAGAACGGTAAGTCTCAAAAATTTATTTGATTTTTCAGTTTGTTTAGGATTGAACCCTTCTTTGGAAAAATTTGGTGATGAGACTTCAGAGAACATACCTCCTGCCAAATAAATTTATCCTGTACCAGACTCGGTACGGTAACCAATCTCCCTTACCGGTGCAGTGGTCTGGTACAGTAAATGGCTAAATAAATCCCGCGGCGAATAGGAATTTAAAAGTAGAGGGACGACCAAAAACTGTTCAGATCTAGCAAAAAAATTGTAATATAAAAATAGACTGACATTTTTATAGCTTTACTCATCTTTTTAACAACAATAATCTCAACAATCAATACTTGTAATTCGCTTGTAAACTAATTTTTCCTTTTAAATAAAAAAACAAAAGTAACAAATGTAAAGAAACGTTTATCCGACTTTGTCTTAAATCTAAAAAGGATTTTCAATTTTTGAAGTACTGGACTGGCTCAACCGCCTCAACAATGCCGGCAGCCTTATTGTGTGTAAACATTCAAAAATACAAAAATTCAAACATATTTTAATAATTTACTTTCAGAATAAAATTTAATTTCTTTTGTCATTTTGTGTCGCATTTTACCTTCCATTTTTGTTTAAATTTTATCAAACCTTTTTGTTTATATTTCATCTACCTTTTTTGTGCATATCATGTCAGCCATCTTTCATTTCATAACATCATCACATTGCATCATCATGTCAATTTTATTTCATTTTGTCAATTCCTTAGTCACTTTTCTTTTGTCTAGTATTTCTTTTGTTATGATTTATACAGGGTTTCCAAGAAAAATTCGGCCCGTGTTTTAGAACAGTGATAACTTTTCATAAATTTATTAGATGTATATTATTTATGTTAAAGTTTTTATGTCCATGTAACACCAGAACAACTTTATGATGACACGGCTGTAACAAAAGAGTTATTGCTCGTTAAAAGTCATGTTAATTAACCATTAAGGAATTATTAAGTAAAAAGGTTTTCTTAACCTAAAGATGGAATAGCTCCAAAAAGCTTTGTTATATAAACATTGCTGTTTTTATTTTGCTTTATTCAATATTTACATATGGCATTATGGATACATCAATTATTTACTGTAACCTTGGAACAAATTCTTTTTTTTTTGTAAAATATCTAACTTAAAAATGAAAAATGAAAAAACTTAAATCATTTGATAGCTGAAATTGAATCTTATCGAATGGTATAAAAATCGCTAAAATGTAATAAATTTTTTAGAAAGTTATTGCTATTTTAAAATATGGGCCGAATTTTTATTGGACACCCTGTATAATGATTTTCAGGTAATGGGGCACCATTGTGTAATATGTAGTCAAAATTGAATATTATAGAAAATTGAATTCTCCGTATTGCATTCCACACAAGTTAACTTGGTCATTTTGCAGAATATTAGTCAAAACAAACGATTTCACTTTCCAGGACCAATTTGGGTCTAACATGTGGTAAACTTTAGGAAAACAAAACAAAATTAGGAAGTGCGAATGTCACTAATTGAAATCACTACATTTCATTTAGCCATATTATGCAAAATTTCAGCTTAAACCAAGCAGTTTTACTTTTCGAGACCAATTTGCGCGTAACAAATGGTTGTGAAAGTTCATTGTCACCATTGAATTGTACAGTTGATTTAGTCACGTTGCAACATATTAGCCAAAAATGGTGATGAAACGAGATGACTGGTGCCATTTATAATTTTGTTTACATATTATTTGGTTCGTTTATTCCATAACTGGCTGGTTTTCGGTCGCACCAAATAGGTTTAAAGACACATCCACAGGTTCACGGATCCATTCTTCACTAACAACTTCACTAACCAACAAGAGGTAGTTGGCATACCTACATGAAATACTTGTCTGCTTTCTCACTAGTTTTTGTCTGCTTTCCCACTAGTTTTTGGTTGCTTTGATGGATGTTATTTTGGCATGTGTACTATACGACTTTGGAGCTCGCCTTATTCTCAAATCAATCACTTTTGTGACTTTGCCAGTCACTTTGGTCGGGGCTGTTTCGTTCTACGCTGTCAATGGGTTGATTACCAACAATAAATTCGCTATCTGGTTCTATTACATTGATATTGTTATTTTCATGGTGGCTTTTTTCCTGGTGGTTGCATTGATAAACATTTGTTCAGTAAAATATACAGGAATCACCGTCAAACAGATAGTATTGTGGTATATTCTACCAATGTATACAATGGCGTTAGGCTTCTCCTTCGTTGATATATATTTCAGCAAAACGTACCGCGTGGAGAAAAATGGATCATTAATGAAGTATTTTCAACGTCTCGTCGTGTACCCGATACTGATGGACTCACTTCTAGGTTAGGCTTTTTTGTAGTTGTCAAATTCAATTGAAAATAATGCATATACCAGTCAATACGGTATGTTTGACTACCAATATCAATGACAATAACTTATTTTCAGATTTCACGTAAGGATAAAATTGATCACAAGTGAATCCATCATTGAAACATCATGTCAAAATAAGTATTCATTTGTCAATTCAATGAAAAGATATTTTTCTCTGCGCATGTGCAAGAAAAAATTGAAACGACGTCCTTCAGCGTAGTCTTTTAACCCATTGCCACAGGGCTTATTTAAACTCGCCTTCCTCAAGCTCGCTCCCAAGTTTACTAAAACTTTACTTGTGGTTGCGAGTTTAGATATAGTCTGTGAAGGTCATTAACGACCACGTTATGTGCGAAAGAGTTAAAATTTGCAATCAATTAGAGCAGATATTGAGAATATTTTGCTTCTACACATGCGCAATGATATTCTTTGATTCTAAACATTTCGCATAAATAAAATTCGTGAGCCTCCTAAGGAAAAAGGTTATGGAATGATAATTATTTCCATAGTTAATTTGACTTTTCCTTGCGTCTCTGAACGTATTATGAACGAGTTTTAAACCTCATGTAAAAAGACGCTTGAATGGCCTATTAAGGTATAGGCTATGACAGCCCTTTTATTGCGTAGTTGAAAGCAGAGTCAGAAAAAAGCCTGTTTTAATTTTGAGTGTGTATTGATTTGTCAGTGTCGCAAAAGCAGTAGCAGATAAGCTGTTACCAATCGTAACTGTTTTATTTCTTGTTTTTGATCTTCTTTTCCTGGCATTCTAATTTCAGGTTTAGGTGAGTTTTGCGTACGTCGTTTACCTGGTACTAGCGTCCACGGTGTAGCACACTCTATATACCTCATTCAGGTTGCATTCGGAATCCTTGGTCGATACATGAACTTAATGGCCGCTGATATCAAGATGTTAACAATAACATGTTGTCTCATTATGGTCAAAGATGTTGTATTTCACAGAATGGGCCGAATTCAATGCTGGCTGTTCTTCAAAGTGCGCAGGTTTTTCACAAGAAGTGTTAGCACCACACGAGAATTTCAAAGTTGGTATTTCAATGAACGGTTTTGTAATTTCCGAGCATGCGTATTAACTAATGATCTACGCAATGAGTTCATTGGTAAGTATTATTCCTTGGTCACATATAACTAGCGCTCATGTCTATATTTTATCGAGTTAACAACTTTTCAATACAAAAAGAAAGTCTTACAATCTCTCTTTATAGCCATAAACTTTAATGCTAATTTTACTTACAGCTACAGTCATTACACCCGTATTGTTGGTATGTTTTCGCCGGCATCGCCTTTTATATCAATTTGATGACGGTCTGTTTGTCAGCAAAGATGGTCAGTTTGAATCTACTATTTTTTTACTTCAATTGGTTATTCAATTGGTGTTCCTTCTCTTGACATACATAGCTGTCATCTTCATTGAAAGTCGATTCAATGGTGTGAACGTAGGAAAATCCCTTTCCCACCGGAGTATCTTACAAGAGGTGTCACAGGTGGTTATCTTCATATGGGGAATGCTCGTGATTCTATCAGCCGTACGGGTTGTACCCAATCACTTCCAATGCAAATCCGTTGATATTTGTACATGCCGTTTCAACATCAACAAAACTGATTACGGATGCTTTTAATTATCGACTTGACAAAAAACAATACGGACGAAAGTTGACTGTTAACCGGACATATGAGGCAAACGCTTTGGCGACATTCAAACAACGTAGTGATTAAAATGCTTTTAATTTTGACTTGACACAAAACAATACCGGTAAAAGTTGAATATTAACCGGACATTGACGCAATGTTTTGATTACATTCAAACAACGTAGTGATTGAAATGCTTTTAATTTTGACTTGATACAAAACAATACGGACGAAAGTTGAATGTTAACCGGACATATGAGGCAAACGTTTTGATGACATTCAGACAACGAAGCGACTAAAGATGCCGCGGCATTTTAATTATCATCACCAGACAGCTACGTGACTGAAAACGACAGATTAATTGACACTACCCGATTATTGTTTTTTTAATCCCCCTGCTAATTAAACTACGGACTAAAGCAGACTCTTATCTAAAATCACATTATAAGCGATACATTTTAGCACTCTTATTATAATCTATTATATTGCTCACCAGTCAATTTTTGTCGACATTTGTTTTTGCATACTACGGAGCGCTAGCACAGTGGTAGAGTCAGGCGTATTACTGTGCGAGAGGTTTCTATTTCGATCCCCGCTCTTATCATGTCGAGTTGTTCTGACTTAAAATCAGTCATCCTAACGTCTAGCTGAATTGAATCCGTAAAGACTGTTACTCGACCGATTCGCTCGTCTGGATGCAACTTCGTTTTTGTAAATGGCTGTCTGTGGACCCTCCTGGAAACAACTGATTACCCGTCAAACGGGTTTGGGTTAATGAGGCTGTCTACTATAAGTATTAGTCTATCTATCTACTCCAGGGACAACGCACCGGGTATGAGATGTATGGGAGATACGGTCATCGCTGTATCAAATTTTGCATATTCTTGACTGTGTAGGCCATTTGCAGGCGTCTACACTAAAGTTTTCATAAGTATGACAGCTATACGCAAAATTAGGGTACAATTCGAGAAAAATTAAGCGTATTACTTCCCTTGATTGTAAAGCTAAAAAATGAATCAAAATTGTTTTCTTGCGTTTAAACACCGGGGGAAAAGACGTAAAAATCCATATTTTAGGTGAAAAAAAGACATTAAAAAACTTTTATTCTGCAATTACTTTTTTATCCATAAGCATGTAAGCATATTTTAACTTAAAATCCTATAGGAAACTTTAGGATAGGAATATTTTCAGGGTAAATAGCTATACAGCTAGACATACTTACCTACCGTAGACCTCGAGCAGAGAGCTACGCTTATAAACAAATTAGTGTTTTTAAATCTTGCTTCGTTCTCACATCTTGTCGCACCAATTTTAAGCATCATGCATCGTCCCTGGTACTATGGTGTATTTTGGCAATATTCAAGTACTTTGTACCAGATTATTACTCCATCTTTTCCCCTATTATTGACTTTGAGAAATTTTTCATTGAACTCAGTTGACCAAAGTAAACTTATCTGGCAACTTCTCATCTCTTATTAACTTGCTTGCTCGTCAGCAAAGTATACAGGGCGTCCTGAAAAAAACGGAACCCATATATCTTTTAAAATTTATAGCTAAAAGATGCGATTTTTATACCAGATAGAAGAAAATTTTATGCTCTTTTCAAATATATCATTCTTAACTTTATATAAAAAATATTTGGACCAATATTAGACTTCTGAGCATGAGACCCTTCAATTAAATCTATAACGATCAATTAAGAGAAAGTTGAATGGAGATTAATGACCCGGTTAATACAAAAAGTAGTTAAATCGCAACTGCAAACAGAACGCTAGATTTACATTTACATTACTTTCTTGTTATAAGAATGATTTTTTGAATTAAGAAAATTCTAAACAAGAAATATTTTGATAAAACTTGCCATTTTAGCTTGCTTTGAAAGGTTTCCGCGAAGTGGTGGGAATAAAGTTGCTTTTAAAGAAAAAGTTTATTTTAGGTACAGTTCACATGGTGATTAAAACATTGTGTTTTTATAAACATTTTCGTGATACACTTAACACAGCAACAGAAAATAAGACAGCTCGACGTAAACAAAAGATTTATAGCTCATTAAAGTTTGAGTTTATTGATCTTTAAGAACTTGTTGACCTTAAGAAACCTAAATATTTCATAAAAAATTAATTTTACAAAGAAGAATATATATTTTTGAAAAGCTTAGGAAATTATCTTTCTAACGGTATAAAATCCGCAAAGAATGAATAACAACCTAATAACTTGTAGCCTTTTAAAATTTGGGTTCCGCCTAAATTATTTTATTTCAGAGGAATATTTACGTCCCCTAACGTGGGGTTTCAGATTCTTCAAGTATTATTGTCAACTATTTCTTCGGGCGGGCAAGTTCAGGCCTAAAGTGTAAAGTTCTTCCATAATGGGATAGAGAAAGACCTAAAAAAAGACATATTGTCTGTTGTTACAGCATATAATTTGTATCATTCTTTATTTTCAATGCAAGGACCGTGGCACAATGTTTAAAATTAAGGGGAAGAAATAAGTATGATAAAAATTAGCTTCCCACAGTTGGGCAAGGAAGGAAAATAGTGGTATTTCAACCTTATACTACAACGTTTTTGACTATTTGTATTTACATTAAGAATATTTCCGTTTTTTTCAGGACACCCTGTAAGTCAACAACACTTTTTTATTAGTATGCGGTTTTTTACTCTGCGCCTTAAGTACGCTTAGGAAAATAATTTTTCTTAGGATAAAAAGTTGCCACATGTAGGCATTCTTTTTGAAAATCCGCCTCTTAGAAGGACTTTTATTATCAGACCAACATAATGACGAACAACGCTTTATTATCTCATCTTTACTTCTCTTTGTAATTTTACAAAATAACATTCAGTTTTAAGCTTAATTTTTAAAGTATAAGTTTCATATTTGGAGTCTCTTAGCCTGATCATGTTGATAAAGTTTATGCTCGTAAAAAATATAGATATGGATAGAAAGGATAATCATCATGTAATAATACCTCGATTATGACAAATCTATGAATTACTGTAAAATGACCCGCTTGATGAATATTTTTGAAAGGTATGTCACAAGTCTGTCAAAATCATGACCTGCTTGATGAATACTTTTAAAAGTATGTCACAAGTCTGTCAAAATATCGACAAAACAAAACTGTCACTTACACAAAATCGAGTTCCAGTTACCTACACAATATTTGCCTTGATAATTCAGAGCTTTATATAAACGCAGTGAAGTGGTATAAATCATTCCAAGCATAGAAACGTCTGCTCATTTACACGCGTAATGATTCGTTATTTTAAGGAAAATATCTTGGGAATTGGCGATGACTATGTACAATTATTGATATAAAAGGAAACATTATAAACAAGATATATCACGTTATCAGCAGCATAAGTGGGCAAAAGTTTTAAAACCAATTCTACAAGTTGGAGAAAATTATTGTTGTTAGAAGAAATTTGTTAATCACGTTTTGCTAAACACTGCTAAAGTCAGTGGCGTAATTGAACTGGAACTTGTGCAGGACTTAGTTTATGGCATAAGATGGCCTTGCCATCATCTAGATCGACAAGTGAAGAAAGGTTTGCAATTCTTGACACTTTAGATTGGCTAAAACATGTACAAAACACAATTTTAACTGCAAAAAAGGGCACCTTAAGTTACGCCTCTAAAAGTACGAATTTTTCCATAAGACTTAATTTTTCAAAATGCAATTTCGTTATGAAACAGGGTTTTTCTACCTCCAAACCTTCAGTCAAAGCTTTTTATTCAAGAAATATTTTTAAAAACTTTGTCTTCATATCTGAAATTGCAAAAGATTCAGGTTTCAGTCATGAACATTGCAAAATTTTCATTCATTTAGTAAAAAGTTCATTCCTTTTTCTTCATTTTCTTCAATTTAGATCCTTCTTTTTTCTAGGTCCGCACTTCAAAATGGCCAAGTACAAATTGCATAATGCATAAATACATATTGCCTGAAAATTAAATGCATAAAAATTTTAGGTTTTGTTCTGTAAAATACCAACCAAACAGGTCGCAGAAATTTTCAGAATAGACTTACAATGGTATAAGAGAGTGCTAGACAAAATTTGAAGTCATAAACATATGTAGTTGCTGAGATATTCAAATTCTTATGTATTACGTATTATTAATATGCAATTTATACTTGGCCCTTCAAAATCTTTCAAACGATATTGAATTTATTAAATTCCATGCATCATTTAAGGAGTTGCGCTAATTGAAAAATAAGTGCAATGAAAATAAAAGTCGTACTTTAAGTGCTTAAAAAGAATGGGTAGGTCGAAAATTTCACATTGTCTAATTCTATTTCAAAAATGCTGAAACTAAAATTTAAAAGGCCTATAACTTTAGCTACTGAATAAAATTGAAGGATTCTTTTTGCTTTCGAAAGATTAATTACATAAAAATTTCCAAAAAGAGAAGAAATCACAATGAGAAAATGAAGATGAAAATTGATATTTTCATAATTAATTAATCATTAATATTATCATTTTAATAAACCCACTGTTTTTAGTTTCAGCACTTTTAAATGAAACAGTCTTTAATACACGCATTACATAAAACTCCCAATTTCGGTGCTAACTAATCTTATTTTCCTATCCTCTTTAAGCCTGACTTGTCCCCGCATAAGTCCACTTGAGTATACAAACAAATATTTTCTTCAAATAACAGAAAACTGCGTTGTAAGTCTGTCTCGAAAAGATTGTCCGTAACTGCGTTTGTTTAATTTTCTCAGAGTATGGTTCCCACTTGTATGAAAATGACGTGTCGTTTGAAAGGTAGTTGAGAGTGGAATGGTATTTTACAAAGATTTCAGAACATTTTAATATTGAAGAAGAAAAAATGAAGATGCAAGACTTAAACTGTTTTTTCTATGTATGGTTTGGACTTTAAATATGACTTACGGGAACCTCGACCTTTGATGATTTTAAATCTGTCCCAAAAAGATTATCTGTAAACTATAGAATTCATAGGAAAATTGTTCCCATAACTTATAATACTGTGTCTCCCAAAAAAAAGGAGCCTCTTGTAAAAATTTCATTAGCAACTGCAAAAAAATTATCTATAGTATTTCTTTTGTTTTAATTTGCGGTGCTTTTGAAGAATCCTCCTGGCATATTTTACAAAAGGCTACATTTTTTTGGGACACCCGGTAGTTTACAGACAATCTCTTTGAGACTTTAGTGGAACAATCTACTTTAGCACTTTGATTTCATGAAACAATTTCTGCCACTCGAACTCTCAAATCTCAACCCCTTGTACCTCGAAAATTCGTTAGCTCAAACTCATTTCATTGGTTCCTTGACGTTTGAGTTATCGGGATTACTGTGAAAAGGGTATTTTTGAATATGGAATTGGATATTGGATATCTCAGTTTCAGTTTGTTCATAAAGTGGCATATTCTTTTTATTTTTGCAACTAGCATACTTCTACTCTAGTCCAGAAAAAAGGCCAAAAAACCCACCTTTTAGTAAATAATTGAACACTACTATTTTTCTGTTTGGAAACATCCCTGGAACACATTTAAAGATGGTTTCCAGGCTAGATAGGTGATAAACACCTTGAAATTGGGCGTTTTAGGGAGTTATTAAGACTGTCAATGGTCCCCCCTCTTTGAACGTGGAATTTTGATGGTTAGAATTTGTGAAATTAAATTAAAGTCAGTGACATGGAAGAAATCGTACGTCAGTATGTTAATCAAAGGTGACCTAACTAATTCTTCATACCTTAAGATCATTAATTTTCGCGAGCACTAATTTCGCGATTCGAAAAGAATTGTATCTCGCCAGCGTTAATTTTGATAAAAACATTTTTGAGGCAATAAAAAGTATTTTTTCAACAACTGATAGTATAGGAAAAGAAAATTCTTCTAATTATGATATCATTTTTCGAAAATAGATATTTTCATGAGCTTTTTTGGTTTTGGTTGCGGGACCAGAAGTTTCTTCGTTACCACAAGATACGAAAATTTCTTCCCCTAAAGTATTATGCCCTGACTTTAATTTGATTGTAAGCGAGGTTTGACATTCTGAATTTAACATCGGGAAAGGTTTGTTTACATGGGCAGAAAAGGGCAAGTGACAAACTACCGCGGAATTTTTCGCTTCTTTTTTGATTTGTTGTTGTAACAATATTGTGAATGTTGCGGAACATTTGATTTGATTTTGAATTTTAAATTCATAAATCAACTTTTGGTTATAGTTTCAAATTATTACCTTTCTGAATCAAATCTCGAACGGATTTAATTCAGCGGTTTTAAAAAACATTACGTTTCGCATTGATTTAATTCCATGTAAATCAATTGTTGTTTTACTTCATTCTTTTACAAAACTATAAAAATATTAGATTTTGCGTATACCGTAATGCAAAAAAGCAAACTTAAAAATATAAACCATTAATTAACGTTGCAATATATACGGTGCCTCATATAAGCGCCGCCATTTTATAGTATTGTTTCAAATAAATACCTTCTTTTATAAGAGACGTTGATTCGAGGGAGCGTTTATAAAAAAATTCAGTTTTTCAGGGGGCGTTTTAAAGAATGGGTGCGTTCATTCGATATGAATTACGGTATTTGATTATCCACGTAAAAGAAGATCTTCCCTTGTCTTCTCTTACCCCCGGGCTATATCATAGCTGAACGAAATTACAGAAAGAATATGAACGTCTTGTGATAGGTAGTTATTAAGTGTTAAAATGAAGGCTACGGTATCAAATGTCATCAAACGTGTGAACTTGATGGTAAAGTAAAATAAACAAAATCGTTTCTTGGTTATTCTCATGTCCATGTGACTCAATCATATTTTGCTACGGGAAAACTACCCGGACATTAGATCTATGTTAATATTGTATTTCATATATAATTCACTAAAAAGATTCGTCCCGCTATTACAGACTCCATGCAGCTTGAAAAATATTACGGGAAATTTTAGGGAATCAGAAAAATCTCATATGCTGTACTTGTTTCCATATGATTACTATTGCGTATTGAAACGAGGTTTTGTGTCGGCCGAGTTTGTAGAGTTTTGAGAATGAGGAGCAATGTAATAAACCCTCGCCAGGCGTTTCCTCTTATTGTCGTGTTCACAGCGGGGTGCCAGCTAGTTATTGCAGAGTCGCAGACTTCCTTTTGCGTGGACCATTGATGATTGATGTTACCACTTTAATTGTTAGAGGCCGTTTACATGAGAATTTCATTTTGGGTGAAATGAAATTTATTTTAACTTATACGTCACAACTCGAATCATTTCGGTCAAAAAGATAGAATTGAAATTTAATTTCGGCGTCGAAGGAAACCCCTTAAGTGGTTAAAATTAATGGCATTGTTAAAAAATTTCATTTCGCTTGTAAACGGCCTTTTCCCTCCCTGTACCCGGACTATTTCTGCGAAGTTTTTTGCTGTTTTTTCTATTCTAATTTACTGCTTTTCTGGGTTTCCTTAGTGATTTTTGTGCGATTTGATTCCTTGTAATATTCAAATTCCACAGGGCATTTGATTTTTTGGTTTTCTGAAAAACTGCGAAATTTTACCCACATGAAATTGGACCTTGCGTCACATGGAAGTCTTCAAATCAAAGTGAAACACAGATAGCCCAGTACCCTGGAGTCTTTTCACTTAGGATTACTGTCAGCTTTCTTGGGAGGGACTGGTTTATTGAAAAATTACTTTTTATTCTGTGACAGCGGCACAGTGTGGAGTATATGTTTTTGCCAATTGTTTTTCAAATGCATCAAGGCAGCGCAACTAACGCAAGCATAACACAAGTATAACGTGTAAGTGCTCAAAAGAAGAAAATGAAACAGCATGCGCTCCAATCTTTTGGCTTTAAAAAGCGGGAGATTCGATTTTTCCAGAAGTACACTCTTTTTTTATAAGAATTCTTTTTATAAGAACAACGAGGCTCAAAATCGTCAAAAAATTAAGAATACATAAGACTCATGCCAAGGCTAAAATTCAAAGATTTGCCCAAAAAGATAGCCTTTTTGGAAAATTGTGTCATCAATTGTGATTGAAAACACAATATTAATTATTGAGGCTAATTTATGTAGGAAAAATTAAGAATCATTTAAGAATATTTGAGGGTCAATTTGGTCGAAATCTTAAGAATCACGAGGCTCACGTCTGATTTATGTAGTTCTTATAAAAAAAAAAGAGTGTAAAAGTTCTTAAACGCAGAAGAATATCGGGCATGGGTGGGAACATATGAAATAGAAAAGAATATGAAAGATAGTAAACTTTCCACAGTCTTGGAAGATCAATCAATTTTTTAATACAAAAAACGACTTTAGGACAGCAAGGACGCTGTTTTGACACTTAATCTTTCCTGTTGACGGGTTGATACTTTTAACATGGTATATATTACACGATCAAATTTCCATATAAAATTAATCTTTATGTAAGTTCTAATCGATTCTTTGGTTTTCATACGCGATGTTTTTACATTGTAAGGTGGACGTTGGCACGGTTCTCGTTTAATAAAATAGACAATTTTTTATATACACCTAAGCTTGATAATCTAGAAAAATATCAAACCTGTATTCATTTCCTGTTCATGACAGATTAGATGAAAGAAGCGAGGCTTG
Organism: Darlingtonia californica; assembly: GCA_032270445.1. Lineage (NCBI taxonomy): Eukaryota > Viridiplantae > Streptophyta > Magnoliopsida > Ericales > Sarraceniaceae > Darlingtonia > Darlingtonia californica. Next base: position 2,516 of record JAUBWS010003785.1, on the reverse strand, counting down.
GATAGAGATCAGATCGCTGTTGGAAGCTACATTTCTTGTTGATTTTGTAAACAGAAAGTGGATTTTCATTATGTTGAAGTCAGGCGGCCAAGGTTTGTACGTGAATAAGTCCGTGTCGAACAAGAACAAACACAAAGCACAGTCAACGCGAAGAGTTAGTCAAATTGTGGGACCAACGTTAACGGTGTCGAAAGTTGCTGGATCAACGATAACAGTGTCGAACGACAGTAGTGACAAAATGCCGATGTCGTCAACGAGCGACCCCGACTTGCAGACAAATACTTATTGTTTTGGAGGTGTTGTGTATCCGCTACCGAAACGACCGAACGATTATAGGAAAGGTACCAACAAATCACCAACAAACGTTGCAAACACTAACGATTATGATCCGTTCCACGATCGAAACAAATATCGTACAAAACGTGTATGCCACACGATAGAAAACCATCAATTTGAACGAAGGGTAGAAACGATGCAGGGCTTGCTTAAAGTCTTTGCTGGACCTTTGTTGAACAAAAATGTTGGGACACATAAATACGCCAGTGATAAACTTTTCAATATGGCGCTAGAGGTGTATAACAGGAGAGGCGTTAGCGAGATTTTGATTGACGAATCGAGCCAAACAAATAGAGATGTTTCGTGGACTTGTACCTATCACTGGGAGAGTAGAGGCCGTGTGAGAGCGGGCCAACAACTATGTACACAATGCTGCGATTTAGGCAAAGCAAAGGGATACTTGGAGAAATATTACTTGGATATAATGGAAATTTCCAAGTATAGAACGATTTTTTGTAAAGGTTGTATGGGGTTGCAATTGAAACGTGAAGTTGGTGACGACGAAGAGGCTTTGCAAGAAGAAATGCAAAAACTGAGGAATGAACAAAACGAAATAAACACGAGTGACGAAGGGATGAATTCAGCGGAGAAAATCGTATAACAACCAGTGGATGTAAAAGTGGTGTAAACTGGACGAAAAATTGGGTTCATATATTTGCTGATTTACACCAAGGTAAAGCAAGGCTATAAAAAAGGGCTTACCCTTAAATCCCTTAAAGGGCAACCCTTCAATTACACCACTGTTGAATTGGACAGGCGGAGAAATGTATGCAATCTTTAGCACTTCAGATTAGCTAAAAAGTATCCGAAAACACCATTTTCACCACATAAAAGGACAAATTAAATTCCAGTCAGGTGTTGTCACACCCAACACAAAGCTTCAATTAGACCACCGTAAAAGAAAATAAATCCAATGTGAGGGATAGGTGGTTTTGACCAGTCAGATTAACTTATACCAGACCCCGTAGCGGGACGAAAAAAAATTTCCCTGCCATACGTACTTAACTGGAAGTATTTATTTCGGAAGGTGTGGTACAGGATAACTCAGGATATGCGATATATTTCTTAAAGGATGGGAGGGAAAAGTTTAAAATATCATTTTTCTTGAAATTTTCAGATCCACACAGCTTATATATACTTGGTTTTTATTTTCTTTAGTGTTTATATAGTCATGTTGCCAAAAACTTAACGGGAAACAAAATTCATTCATTTCTTTGCCAATTATACAATGGAATGGGGAATGTTCGGTGTAGGTGAGGGGAAATGGATCCAGCATGTGGTTTAAATTCTGACTTTTACATGGGTAGTTTTTTGTGCTGCACTAGCCGACGTCCATGTTATATTAAAACGCTTTTTTATAAGAAGCGAGTAAAATTTGACTTTGTGAGATTGGCTGTTCTTTTTAACCAATGCCGTACAGGAAATTCTAATATTTTGGATAACATAGTCTAAGACCGGGGGCCGCTCCCTGGTGCATGGGTGGCAGGACTTTGGTGGGGTAATATGTAATAAAATCGTTTCCCCGGGGGTCAGCACTAAATAATTTTGTCTATCTTAACACTATGGAAGTCAGTACACTCATTTTTTATTAGAGTAGGCAAATTTTGCTAAGAATGACAAATATCCTTACTTTTTAAGTATAAGTATATTGTTTTTAACATGAAATTTCGCCCTGATATATTTATTTATAAAGGTTATCCTTATAAAAAGAAAAGCGTTTTGTACAACTACACGTGCAACTTTTACATAACTGAACATTTTTGGATTTAATGTAAATATATTTTTTGCTAAAATCTTTCTCAGAAAGAGTGACATTTGGGAAACTTTTATCATTATCTCATGATTATGTGTACGTATGACTGTCAATAAGACCTCATTGGAAAGATAATCTGGACTAGAACAATCGTAAATCATTTTCAAAATCTTAAATTTTGAAGGAAAAAATCACACAAGGAGACCATCGCAATAGCTAAAGCTACGAAGGTAGACTGGTGGTGGCCACCTTTTGAAAAATAAAAATACAAAAGGTAAAAAACGAACAATAAGGAAATAAGAGTACTACAAAGAAAGAAAAAAGTAGTTCCAAACTATCATATACAACCAGGGTCGGATCCAGAGGTACGCTTAGGACGCTCAAGCGTACTTGCGAATATGCTGCCAAAGCATACTTTTCAAATATA
>JAUBWS010003674.1:1897-21010 GCA_032270445.1 Darlingtonia californica | reverse complement strand
TTAACTTTCGCGGAAAAGGCCAAAAAACGCGAAACCGCGAAACTTTCTGGCCGCGAAACTTTCTGACCTTAAAGTAGCAGATCAATCAAATTTCGATTTTCTAAAGAGTTATAGTATGGTTGTTAGTGCCGTGAAATCCTTGAATAAGATCATTACTTGCTATCCCATTAAAGTGGTCTTTAGATTCCCTATTTTATATTTCAAAGTCAAATAGAACCTCAGAGAAGAAGATTGACCAGAATGCTTCCCTTGGATATACGAAATTATATATGAATATATAATATTCCTAACAATTTTCATATGGCTAAGTAAGCCTAGTAATAACAATAGACAAAGGTAGTGGACCCTTAAAGTTAAAACTAGAATTATAAATCACGTGACTTGATAGTAAGTTCTTACAAAAAAGTTTTGTTTTCATACCTTATCAAGGAAATAATATTAAGGAGAATGAAGACCAAGATGTGACCAAAGTGTTAAAAAGACATCAGATAGCCTTATTAAGTTTAAGATTCTAGATTTTCTTAGAGGTAACTCATCTCCCTATGCAAACCAATTAAATCGAGTTTAAAATGTTAGAAGCTTATTGCTAAATACATAATGTGATGTCTTCCTTTTTGCTAATGTTTACTGTAACTTGTGGTACTTAAAATTTGCTTCTTTTCTCAAAAAAAATATAGGTGAACCCTTTAATTATACCAATGTTATTACTTTTCAAAACTCAAAAATCAGTTATTATGGAATTGCAGTAGTGGGAAAACGTTCATGATTGAACCCAGGACAAAGTCCAAACAGTGTAATAAAAAGTCTTCTGAGCTTATTTCGTAAAAAACTCTGAACTGAATTTTATTAACTCTCTGTGGAGACTTATTTCGTAAAAAACTCAACTGTTGAATTTTATTAACCCTTACGTAGCAAAGCTTCTAGAAGTTATTGGCCTTCCAAAATACATCGTTATTTTGGTCAAATCTGCACGTATATTTACGTTATCTGCGTTATATAACATATCAATTAAAAGGCCTGTTGGTAAGATCTTGTGTTTGTCTGTCGTGTTTTTCTGCCGTGTTTTTCTGTCGTGTTTTTCTGCTGTGTTTTCTGTCGTGTTTCTCTGCCGTGTAGCAAATACGCTATATGAGAAAAAGTTGTTCAATGTTCGTTTTAAATCTCATTCTATAACATCCAAAGAAAACCTGACAAAAAGAATTCGTAACATTTTTGTGTAATTATGTTCTTTTTAGAACAGAATTTGCCACATAAATCAACAAAAACAAACTTTAATTGGCTCTCATTAACCGATTATAATTATTGAAACATAATTACCAAATTAAATGGTTTAATTTAAGTAATTTTCAAGATTTGTACAAAGGATGACTTATCGTTATGTTGTGTATCAATCAAGGACTCGGATATTCCTGTTTTTAAAGCCGAAGATTTTTTGTGTTTTCGGATATTGACTGTTACAGTCAGCGGTTTTTTGTAATATTAGAGGTGTTTATTGTGTTTGTTTTTATTTTTACTTTTTTTTATCAATCAATGGAATAGGAGAACTAGCATTCCTATTGTTGACGTAGTCGAAGGCTGAAAAGAGAAATGTGTCGTTTTTTTCAATGTTTGCCCCTTTTGTTCGCGTATACAGTAAGCTTCCAACAGCGTTTACTGATCAAATATTTTATGGTTTTCGTTGCAATGTGTTCTGTAAGGGCTTCTGTTTTCATTGATCAAATATTTTATGGAATTCATTGTAGTGCATTATCTGTAAGGGTTTATGTGTTTAATGATAAGTGGAACTGAAGCTTTATGCATTTTTTTATCTAGTAAGAAACGATAGTCAAAGTTTCGTAAATACATTTTGATATTTTGACCTTTATACTTTCAAGACTTTCAATTTAGTGCAGATAGTTTAGTTCTAGTTATTCCTTTTTGGCCTATGTTTTCTTTTCAATAAAATCCATATACCTATACTTTGTTTGTTTTGTTAGCAAGACAGTAGATGTATTTACATGACAGCCATGGAGTTTTTAATTAACCAAGTTACGTTATCATCGATTGATAGATTTTTTTCTTTTATTTTGAATCGTATACTGACATGCTACATTGTTTTCAATTTTTCATGGTTTGTCGTGGAATTTAAAACCCATTCTTTATAAAGTCATTTTTCTGTCATGCCTTTATTAAAGTAGTGATATGTTTAACACTTCTTCAAGGCAAATACATCTTTAAATTTCCGAAGTTTTGTGTTTATTGACAGTTGAAGAATATTGGAGGGGTTGTTCAGTAATGTTAGACAAACCATGTTGTGACGTGACGGAAGTTTTTTCGGTATGGCGAAAATTTTTCTGTCGAATAAGTTTTTTATTACTTAATAAGAACATCATGCGGTGCGGTGATTCGCGTAGTGCCATTTTCAGATGTTTTAAATGCATTTCAAAAGTGTAGTTTTGTTATGTTTGTCCGAGAAATAATTTGTCCGACATAATATCTCCCATAAAAAAAGCAGTCGTCGTATGCTGACTGTGTGGTTGTTACTTGATAACTGGCTAACGAGTTTGTAGCTTGCATCATTTTAAGTGTCAAATTATTTTTTCGATATATTGTGCAAGCTGATCTTGCTTCAAAATCATTCGTATGTTAAATAACTTGAAATAACAGACTCTGTACGTGACTAAAGCCATATCATCAAGAAAGGATTTTAATGGTTTGTTAATGGTATATACTTGTTTTATTTAATGATTTTTTTATAAATTTTATTTGTGCTCTACAGGCGTGGACCTTATGGTATTTTGCTTAAAGTTTTGCGAAACTCTGTGTTTCGACATTTTCTCTACCTTTACAACGGTAGTCTCAACCCAGTATTAAAACTAAAAACTTGACTTAATGTGAACCATTTTCGCGAGTAGTGATGATTAAGTAAAGATCGTACCAGAATTTTCGCGTCGGAAACAAATTATTTGTGTTTATGTTTGTCGTTTCTGGCCGTCTTAGCTTTTGTAAGTGTCCTTTAATTTGTTTATGTTTAGATAAACATGTCTACATTATTTATCTTAACTTGAGTTTGTTTTAAAAACAATTTGTTGATTTCTTTGTGTCATCTTCATGGTCAAACAAGGAATCTTGAATCTGCAATCTACATTACACTTAATTATAAGAGCAATTCATAAGCAAGTTTTGACAATCCAAGGCTGTTATTAATTTAAGCTTTATTAAGAACATCGTATAAACTCATAGATCTAAAATACATTGAATGGTTTCACTGCACTAATGAAAATAAGAACAACTCAAATTGAATTTAGTGTTTCTTATAAAAAACGTATATACAATTTCATTCTTTCCAAAATTCAAATCATTTTTTGTTATTTAGTTTCAGCAATTTTCATATTATGACAATGATCTTGAATGTCAAGATTTTGGAGTGGAACTCAATTTATTTCTGTCATGTCACACAATGTCATTTTTGCCTTTTTCACTCGTGATCAGGCAGCTGAACAGGTGTTTGTAGTGCTTATACCAGCTAAATTCCTTGATTGAATATAAATCTTTTCTTTATTTCTTAGTGCATTTGGGGTATATCTGAGTTCTTAAAATATTCTAATATCTATGTTGTTGGAGCCATTTTAGGTACTCTTTAATCTAAAATGTTTAGATTTAAAGTATGGTATACATCAAATATCTATAAAATTTGTATAGCAGTGGACTCTATCTGTATTTGAACGTGCGAACTGGTCCCTTCCTCCAGAGTCCGTTTGTATTACCGTCATTGGACCTTGATTTTGTTGCATCAAAATATATACTTAAATGGATCTTCTCTATACTGTAGAGATATCATAGGACTAGCTTACCTCGTGAAACGAATACAAGGAAGCCAATTGTAATTTGTAACTCTTTCATAAATAAATCAAATGAACAATAGCATTCTACACAGGGCTGGAATTTTGGCGACAGTTCAAGTTGTAGCTGATTGTTTTGCAAATATATGAATAAATAGCCAGCTAAATCTATGATGTTTTATCATCAGAAGCTAAAGGGACATTTTAGTAACTCACATATAAAGAATATGGAACATAAGTAATATACACCCATTTTTTATCAAAACCAATCATTTTCGCTCAGCTTCATTGTTCTTATCACTCGATTTGAACCTCAGTTGTTCTTAATTATGTTCTTATTCTCCTTTCAAACAAAATGCGATCTAAATATTTTTTTGGGATAACATAGTGATCTTTCTCACATAACATGCTTTGTAAAGAGTGGCCATCAGGCTTTTAGTTAGACTGGTATCCGCAACATCTCCTTTGCAGGGTGTTGTACTATTGTAAGATGAAACCCTTTTAGACAACTATTTTACTTTGTTCGCAATGCGAGTGAACTGAACTGAGCCTCGCCTTTCTTATTTTTTTGAGCAATCTGAGCTTCAATGCTCTAATAAAGTTTGTTCTTGATAAATCTTTGACTCAATTAATATAAAGATGTTTTTCTTCAACGCAAAAACAGTTGGAAATTGAAAATAAGCAGAAGTTGGATCTATTTTTTACGATATCGTAACAAATGAAAGGTTGAACTTTCAAGCAGATTTTCTGCAATATACCTTTTTGCATTTGTTTTGGTATCTATTTCAGTAAGGTACACTATTTATCTTCATAATGTTGAAATTAAACTGATCAACTGTAATGGTATCCAATTAGCTTCATCATATTGACGGAAAAAGAGTTAAATTGATTTAATTAGTAGCAATTAAAGTCACCGTATTTTGATAGATTTAATATACGTATTTTTATCAGTCTTGTGTTGTCTAAAATAAACACTGAACATTTTGAATGTAATAAATTTCATTTTCAGCAAATGTTGCATTATACCACTGTGTAAAGGATTCAATGTTTATGCCTTTGCTTATCATTTTACAGTATGACTAAATATATAAGTATATATGCTTATGAGAAAGCATTGAAGATTATTTTAATGGTGGCATGAAGGTAAATGAGATCCAATTATTGCATCTTGCATTCTTAGCAAAATCATCCGCAAAGAAATCTGGTTACCTTGACAAGAAAAGTGGTAAGTAAGATTGGTGTCCGTTTTCTACCAAATTTTCTTGAAAATTAATCCCTACCAGTGGCCTATGTCCCTACCAGTGACCTAGCTAAATGTCGGTCACGATTACAGGAGGAGAGATCAAATTTGATAAGATATTTTGTAATCATTTGATACAAAAGAAAATCATGTTATCAATGCTCCTAACGCCTCTTCTCTACGCTACTGTTTAGCGGATCCGTAGTTAGTTTCAAACTTAAGAAGCCCAGATATTGACTCCTTCACAATGCTTTGGGTGTTAAAAATTGCTTATAGAAGGCAAGACCCTCAGCTCTAAAAGAGCTGTAAAGGTTTTATAAGAGTCGTAAGCCTCGATTTTAACAATTTTTTTAAAGTAATATGTTTTTTATATGTATTTCATGCTTTGCTTTGTCTCAAGTGTTATAAACACCCTTTACCATTTGCGAATTTATTCTTGCCTCCAAAAGACCACTAAAAAGTGCAAGATACAGGAAGGATTTCTTTGGGAAAAATTACGTCGGATGTGATGGTGTTGATAAACCTGAAGTTCTTGGTTTCTTTTAATTCACCTTCCATTCGTTTTTGTTCTAGGTAAGAAAATTGAACAAGGACCTGTGAAATGGCAAAGTCGTTGGTGTGTTTTATATTACAATTTCTTGTTTTATTATGAAAATAATGTCAGCCAAAGACCTCAAGGAGTCATTTTCCTGGAAGGAATTGAAACAAGTCAATTTGAACTTGGAACAGTTGTAAGTTCTTCATTTTAGTTTGAAAAGCTTGCATTTTTCAGAACTACCCAACTCTAGTAAATCATACTAATTATTGCGGATATTTTTATTTCGCTGATTGAAAAAGATTTAGTGGGTAATCAGTTTCGCGAAAGCATCTTGAATTATTTTTGCTGGATATTTAGTTACTCAATTGGCCAAAATCCTTAAAAAGCGCGAAAAATAATTTAATGACTTCTTTCTTTAACATTTTTGTTAAAACTTTTTAGCCTTGTTTTTCGATACGAATACCTGGCGACGGAAATCGTGAATATTTGTTCGGATGTTCATCTATAGCGGAACAGCATGAGTGGGTCAACCTTATATCTACAAGCAGGTAAGATCAACGATTACATAATTCAAAAAATATAGTGTATCGCTGATATACATTTATTTTTTTCAACTTTGAATATTTTGAACTTTGAAAGTTTAACAAGTTTGAAGTTTGACAAAGCTTTGAGAACATGACCAATTCATGTACAAAACCCCGTCCTTTATAAAATATATGGAAACTCCAGCCCTAGAAGTTTAAGAAAAAAGTACGTCTACAAAAAAATAATTTTATGGCAATTCTTTTCTTTTTTCGCGACACAATTGTGCTTTTCTTGAACCTAACGATAGGAAATCTTATTCTTCGTTGTGTTTTATTTAATGTGGACTCGTTTGATTTAAAAAAATTCAGTAAGTATTAATAAACTAATAGAAAGAAATGCCAAGGAAAAACATCTACCTCGGCATTTACGTCGCGTCGGTAGAGATTGCCGATCTCCGAGTTAAACTGCAAGGGTTGTAACTCTGTAACTGTGGTTTTATCGTATAGAACCCTGTAACTGCTGATTTTATCACTTTTTCGCAGTTAACGTATTTGGAATAGCATTTGCTTACCTTTAATGACAAGTTGACAGAGCTGGAGCAGCGATTTAGATTTCTACTCGATAGGTCTCGAGTTTGATTGAGTCGTGAGTTTCTTTGGTCCAAAGTTAGGCATATCAAATTTTCATCGTTGCGTTGACACTATATGGTTGATCAATATGAACTGATGATGTGTTTGAAGATGAGATACTTTTTTTCTTTTCAGTGCTTTTTCCATCTGGGAAAGAAATCATCATTTAGCCCTCACTGTACAAGATTTGGAACACCATCTGCAATCGATTAAAGAAGAAAAGGAGAAATTAAGAAAAGAACTTAGCGATCATTATTCCCAAGTATCAAGGCTTAAACTTGAAGTAAATGTTGTTTTTAACGCTTCCCTGAATAGCTTTATTAACTAAATTCACCATGACCATGACCGCATTGCAGCTACACGCTACTGCAAATCTTACGTCACCTCACAGTCGCACAATACAACTGCAAATGAATTTCAAAGGCTTCTTCTGAACACTTTCATGTCTTAATACATAGGGTAGACAGTTTATTGGTCAATAATACAACTTTGTGAATCCTTCTTTTTTTGTGAAAAAGGTTAAGTTTTTAAAGAAAACATGTATTTAGACCGTTAAACTGGGCGAGCCTAGATTGTTTTTAGAGTTCTTGTTATGGACTGGCTAATAACTTTAATTCTTTAATTGCAGTTGTAATTGATAAATCAACATGATATGCCATGATAAATTAACATTCCTGGAATTCATATCACGTAGCCAATAGTACTGTTATGTTTATTATTTTTTTCAGTTGAGTAGTGTCAAAGGAAACAAACGTCATTCGTTGAAATCGCGTAAGATATCCATCACATCAACGGCAACTCTCAGATTCGACGGTGCAAGTTCAAATTCGACATCAAGTATATCGGATGCTGAACTGACTCCGGATGAGTTAGCTAAATTAATAAAGGTATTATTTGTTTGACTCAAATTATGGACCATACGGGTATGTGCCGCCCGTAAGGGTATGATTTTCATCCCTCCGAATCCCACTAAGGGTCGCAAAATCACGAAATTTGGGGTTGCGATTTTAACAAATTTTAGAGAAAGTTTTTCAAAAATAGCCCCAATAAGGGTCCTAAAAATTATCTAAAATTGTAAAAAGTGTCGAAAAATAGTCCCTCTAAGGGTATGGTTTCTTAGCCTCGGGTGGCACATACCTAACAATTTCTAAGGCTACCCCCCCCCCCCCCCTCTTCTCGAAATTATAGGAAGCGTCTGGAAGCAAAAAGGACATTTGTATTGGCAAAAGGGCATTACAGTACTGCAGTTGGGCACTTTACAACCGTTGACTCCAGTTTTAACCCTATTCATGCTGGGTGACCGAGGTTTGACTAATGCTTCTTTGTGTCAGTGTGACACAAAGGTCATAACTCCTGAACGACAAGTCTTTTTTATCTGAAATTATTTATATGTAAAATTTTCAACCCAAGATGAATATTGTCAAACAATAAAAACTTAAGATAAATACAAAATCATCCTCAAAATGAGCACACAGTGATGATGGTCAGCCGAAAACTGGAAAATATCATTGTCATCCCTAAATTGATACAAAATGAAAACATATATAACTTATTCTTACGGCAATATATACTTAAATTGGCATGAAAATAAATTTGAATCAAGAAAAAATGATTTTGAACCTCTAACTTACCTCATGAAAAAGTGAGAAATTTCCGACTGGGCATGACAAAGCGCTGAATTAAGGGGGATTTGTTATTAAAATTCAATTTTTTTCCACAAACCCGTTCCAAATAGAAAAAAAAAGAAAAACGTCAGGAGGTTTCATAATGAACAGCCCAACTGAAAAAAATGGCGGCTTTTGAAATGTTCAAAATGTGTCACACTGACACAAAGCAGTATGAATAGGGTTAAGCGTTTTTAGATCAGTTGAAACTTTCATTAAAAAAAAGACATAGGATGCAGTCGCATTTTTTCTAAAATAGAGCCTGAAATTACAGTGCAACCTCTGTCCTGAAAATCTATACCGCCGCGATACGACGCGCAGAAATCTAAGTATGAAATTTTGAAAACCTGATATTTAATTTCTTTTTACAGCTTCAGAACGCTGTGCGGTCGTGGTTACTCCGACGAAGATGGAAAGGGTTAATTCAATCTTACATCAGCACTTTTACTGCAGATAAATTAAAGAAACGCAACAAAGTAAGTACTATTTGACTAACTAGTACTAAGTAGTAACTCGAGATTGTTTGTTTTTTGTTTATGATTACAGTTCAACCCTTTTTACGGCACTGTGTGAAAACATACCTCTCTCCATGTCCTATATTGGTATGCATCTTAAGAATAGGTGCAGGAAATGAAATAAAAAGTTTTTTTTATTGTTGTATCATAAGTTTAAAATTTTTGATCAAGCCTAGAATGAAGTCTTAAATTAAGCGGCATTTTTCAAAATTTTGTGAAAATTTCAAACAAAAACCTTCTATAGAATTATTTGAATTTTGGAATTGGTCACATGAGGTGTGAGCCAAAACGCAACATCAAAGCAACAAATACGCCGAAAAACATGCAAATTCAAGCTGTTGGACTTTGGATAAAAATTAGTACAACTTGCGATGGAAAGTTCTCAATAACCATTACGTAACACAACTTAGCTACCATATTGAATGCCAATGACGTGATGTATGAAATTCAATGCCGATGCCACAGTATCGATTTCTCGATGAAAAAGTTCTAAAAAATGGTGTTGAAATGTTTGAATTTTTTATATTGATTACTCGGCTAAAACATTGTAATAAATATCTGACATTTTGAATATATCTCATAAAAGTAAATAAATGGATAAATAAATTAAAAGATTGCTTATTAAAGTATGGAGGTGTAAACACCCATATATAATTCCCTTAATCTATGGCTTGTACTCAGATGAATGATGGAATTTCGAATACCTTTTAAAAACACTATTTTTAGTAAAATGGCACGCGTACGCAACCCGATGTCAATCCTTTAAACATTTTTTCCTTCATTCTTTTGTTATTGGAGAGAAACATTATCCGTTTGTTTTGCCCTTTTACCTAGTCGCCATACCAACAAAATTCGAGTTTTTAGGTTCTCAATGAATTTGAATCCATCGTTTTAGATTCTTAATGAATTTGAATCAATCATTTTAGATTCTCAATGAATTTGAATCAATGATTTTAGATTTTCAATGAATTTAATTCAATCATTTTAGATTCTAAATGAATTTGAATCAGCTATTTTAGATTCTCAATGAATTTGAATCAATCATTTTAGATTCTCGATGGATTTGAATCAATCATTTTAGATTCTTGATGAATTAGAATCAACCATTTTAGATTCTCAATGAATTTGATTCAAAATTATTTTAGATTTTCAATGAATTTGATTCAATCATCTTAGATTTCAATGAATTTGAATCAATATTTTAGATTCTCAATGAATTTGAATCAATCATTTTAGATTCTTGATGAATTTGAATCAACCATTTTAGATTCTCAATGAATTTGATTCAAAATGATTTTAGATTTTCAATGAATTTGATTCAATCATCTTAGATTCTCAATGAATTTGAATCGATCATTTTAGATTCTCAATGAATTTGATTCATTCATTTTATATTCTCAACAAATTTGATTCAATCATTTTATATTCTCAACAAATTTGACTCAATCATTTTATATTCTCAGTGAATAGAAAGCAATCATTTAAGAGTTTCGATTATTTTTTCTTGTCCAACAACTAAGAATTAAGCACTAGAAAATAGATTTACTACCGTGGTCCAGTGGTCATTCCTAAGTACGACATAACTGTTTTGTTCTTTTAACTGTCTAAATCAAGCAGGAGGTTAGTGTACATGGTTCAAATATTGGCAGAGACACAAGCAAAGTCTTCTGTGATTTGTACAAGTTTGTGTGAATAAACTTCATTTCTTTTCAGCTCTTATGGCAATTCATAACAGCAGAAGAAGACTATGTCCAACAGATGAATGTTCTAGTCACCATATTCTTACACCCAATGAAACAAGACGCTTTCTATAAAAAATCAATCACAAGTGCTGAAGTCAGCAAAATATTCACCAACAGGTTTCATTGTCATCTATTTATCTATTCAGTCACACTTTACATTTCGTTATCTGAGCTTTTAAAAAGTTTGAAAAGTCAAATTTTCCTCTGGTGCGTCTGCCATAATGGAACTAGATGTCCCGTTCTTCGAAAGTTTTAGTGCCTGTTATGGCATTGAGCTCTCTTCATTCACAAGCTTTTGTAATTTTATGAATTCCACGGCCGGTGGTTAAGGCGCTGAGCTTAAAACTTTCAGAGGTTGATAGTTCAAAGCCTTCACAGGCCACAGACTATGGCTTACTTCCAATTCTATAAGATTCCTAAGTAATTCTAGGGAGATATCATTTCTGAAGTTAAAGAGGAAAAATTAGGAGTTCAACCTTACTGTATCCAAGCTACTATTGCTATAATTATTCAGAAGATAATAATGAATTTGAAATTAATTATACCATTTTAATTTTGATTTCTTTAAGTGAGTCGATACTTGTACTGCATAAGATTTTTGTGGAGGGAATGTCATTGAGAATGAAAAATTGGCCAGCTGTTCATATTGGTAAGATCTCTTGTTTTTTAATGTAAGGACTTTAGTTTCAATTCTTTGAAATTTTCATGATGAAACACATCTTTTTAAAGCTGGTTTTCTACTTGTAAAATTTTTGTACGAAGTAATTAATTTATCGGTCTCTCATAGGTCATGCTCAGTTAGCTGGATCTTTGCACTTATACGGTTAAAATTGATATAAACAGGATAACTCAAGGACATGATAAAACCTCAACGAAATTAGTGCGACATTGAAAGTTGCGGTTTTTGCCCAAAATTCATAATGTTCCTTGTCGAAAAATTTATAAAAGGGCATCGAAAGCCGAAGTGTGCAAATCCAACGCGAAATCAGGAAATTTATATGATGTCAACTTCGCAATATTATTATCGCAAAACTAAAGTTCGCAAAAATTTTGTTACAATGTCCTTAAATTAAGCATACTGAATATGAAACATACTTTGTTTCCGTGATAGATGATCTTCTTTTCGCTTTGGTGGCTGCAGTTCCAATTTATATGGAATACATAAAGAACCATCCCGATGCTCTGAAGGTATCTATGTTTCCTTTTATTTTGCATGATTTCTGCTTTTTTATTTCCTTGTAAAACTTGATTTTCCATTTGGATTTAGGGCTAACTGAGAGAAAAAATTAGCTTCCATATTTTTACCAGCATTTGAATTAAGCAGTATTTCTCTGTTTATTGAGATTTGTGATACTGATATTTCTTTATTTTAGACTCTGGCTGAATGCAAGAAGCGAGCTGATTTTGTAAAGATGCTGAATTGGTGTGAGTCCAAGGAAGAATGTCATGGTCAAACGATTGAACAATTTCTTCTTTATCCTGTCCGGGCGGTATGAATTTAATATCATATTCACTTACAAATTTTTTCGGAGATAGGATTTCGCGGTCTTTGCTTTTTTAAGAGAAAATCGAGTTCGAATATTGTGTACACAAATCTTTAGAAAACATACAAAAATAGCAAATAATTTACCTGAAGCCGAGAAGTTAATTCTTCCCAAAACGTAGATTTTTTAGACGACCGTGAATATATATCCACGTGGCTTGCCATCTTCTGTAGAATCTAAGATTATAGAGGTACTAGTTTCATTGCCCAATCACCATTTTTTCATCATAGATGCCAACGTATATCCGAAATATTTACGATATACTAGAGGTCACCCCTGAGAACCATTCTGAACGGAAATCATTAGAAAGCATTCTGTTTAAACTTCAAGAAGCGCAATCGTATAATCATTATTTGGATGAAGGGGAAAGCATACGACATACACTTGAAATCGAACGATTGATAGACGGGGGTTGTCTCCCCTTACTTGATGGAAACCAACAATTCATTAGACACGGTAGGTATTATATAAACCTTTTCCCGAGATTAATTCAAGCATGTCTCGCCTCGTTTCCAATTAAATTGAATAATGGTAACCGAAATAATATGAAGAGTAAACAGTTGCAATATAACATTTCGGAGAATTAGTTCCAAACCGAGGCGAGATATATAAAATACTCTTGGAAAATTTGTATTCAAACTACGACGTACATTGACACAAAGATCATGCGAATATGATGAATAGTTTATAGAATAAAATATGCGAACAAACATTTCGTCGATAGATTGCACTCAGATGAAAATAGTCCTATACTTTTACTATTGGAAGTGTAAGCAATGAATTCTCTTCGTTCGTGAATAAATAAAATATATAGCCTCTGTCCCCTTGATGATTTTCAATGGGGACGATGCACTATAAGCGACATGAAATGGAAGCCAAGTATTTTAAACTCAAATGAACTTAAATCAAATTTTCTCAGCTTGTTTAGCGTATCTTTTCAAGGAAAACAGCTATCTAAAGTTTCTTTTCAATTCAGGTGTATTAAAGCAAGTTGGTATCGAGCCTCGTTTTCCATCAGGACGGCGTGAAAAAATTCGACATTGCTTTTTGTTCAGTCAACATCTTATCGTTGGTTCACGAACTATGGATGGAAGATTACGTCTATCAAAGGTTCGTATTTTTTCCTCTTCTTCGTCTTTATTCTTTTTCTTGAATTTGTTCCTAATCTTCTCAACATTTTCCTTTCAATTTTCGACCTGCTACTATCTGCCATCCTTTTGTTACTTCCCATGCGTGACTTTCTCTCAAACAATTAATCATCCCCGCCCCTGAATCCTTATTTTCCATTCCTCTGTAGTTTTATCCCTTGATCTCTCCATTTCTTTTTGAACTCGATATCAAAACTTTTAGAATAAGAAAGGTTCTAGATTATGAACGAATTACAGAAACTATCCCAAATAAACAACTCAGCTGTAAACGAAGCGTTCTTTTCACCATAATTTTTGTTCTTATGATGGTGTTCGCAGAATTTATTATCCGATATATATTTTCCGTTCTTTTTTATATCACATCATTATCTTATAGAAATCGGGAATCATTCCATTAATGTCCACTTCTTTGGTTGAAGAGGTAACTGGTTCTGAATATCCTGATCATGTTAAAAACAAATCTTTTAAATTGGTTGTTGAAATACCGATTGAAGATACCGATGAAATCGATAAATTCGATATCGTTCTTATGGCAAACAAATCGAACGAGAAAACGTTATGGACTACAGATATTAGCCAGGTATGGTATTTGAATACAAAATAGGGAAATAATTTTTTCTATGGGTCAAAGAGTTAACGATTTTCTAAAGTATTTATTCAATAAAGGTAGTTATATTTTGGCATATCATCCATGGAATGATTTGAGCAATAAAGTTGATTCAATCATAATGTAAAAGTTATTGTAGAAATTCTGCTTGAATGATTTTGGACGTTTTTTATGATGAAATTTGAACGTAAAATGTAAAATTACCAGGTGACCCAAAAAAAAAGGATACGACTTCGAACGAGTGCTCTGGTATCGTATCTTATAAAAATTAAACAATCATGATACATCATGTATTAAATTTGGATAAATATTCGCTGAATTATAACGTTTTAAAATTAAAATGTACTTTTAAAAAAACGACTAAAAACCGGCTATCAATTTTTTTTCTTCTAAACTATGCTCTTTGATAAGTTATTATTGTATTACTTGGGTTTTAAGAATATTTTGGGATCGACAATAGAAAATTGAGGAGTAAGAAATTTTGAATCAATTTTTTTCATTAATTAGGAAACGCTGGCCCTCTAACTGCTATAAATTCGTCTTGTTCGAGTTACCATGTCATCAAAGGCTTTTTTATCATTGTCTATCCGAATTGTTACATTTTCTTTGAGATAAAAGGACTTCCGAAATTTTATCTTTTAAAACAGATTTTGGTATTTTATTACGTTTTGATTTTATTCCCTTTCAGGTTATTTCCCTTGTTCTTTTTTAATGACCCTCGTGCTAAGATGAACAAAAAAACAAAAGCTGATGACTTTTCATCGCCTATTTTTTGTCATTTTTTTTAATAATTTAATATGCATTTTGACTTCAAAATGAAATAACTCGACGAATAATCATCCAAATTTAATAAATTATATATCAGAATTTAAGTTTGCCTTTTGTCTTTCACATGCACATAAATTTGTTTAATTTTTATAAAATATCATACCAGAGCACTCTTTCGAAGTCGTATACTTTTTTGGGTCACCCGGTAGTATTATCAAAGTTTCTGATAAAATTGTGGCTTAATTTTCTGATTACGATTGTATTAAATTTCTGTTCGAATATAGTTGCACCCTGTCGCTAATAGTGCCCCCCCCCCACCCCCCTTTGAAACTTAACTTGTGGTTTCTATTTTTAAACCTTTAGTGGATCCTAGTGCGTTGTAGATTGGTTTTTATCTGTTCTGCTTACCAGTATCTTAGACATATTTTCATTAAAAGTGCTACCTTCTTTCATTGAAAGAGAATGCCATGCCTCTTCTAATTCCATTTTCTGTCCACGGTAGAATGAACCTATTTGCTCGATTTGCCCGGGATAGGTGCATGACGTGTTTGAAATTAGCATTTAATAAAACTTATGTTGTTGGTGACACACCTACCTACAGTCGTTATTCAGGTCTCCACCGCACGAGCTCCTTGAGCTGGAACCAGAATACAAAATTGTGACGTTATATTCGGTTGGTAGATTGCGTATTTGTGGTAAATTCTTACCCTGATTAATACAGACGTATTTTCTCATTGTTGACGTTCCATATGAAGTGTGTACAAGTACGAAGTTTTGTGCATTGTGGTAGCTAAGAATTTTGTTTGAAAACATGCATTGACCAAGAAAACCGTTACATCAAATCGCCTTTACACAAATTCCTTTGTTTTTATAGTGGCATTAAGTACCATACAAAACTTATTTCGTAACAAATCATGATAAGCCTGTTAATTGACCTTGAGAAGTTTACATTGTAGTTGAACACATCATGCTTTATGTCAATCAGATACTGGCCTGTACGTGCACGTCCTTCAATGAAGACATATGTTGAATGTTCGTTTAACGTTCAGACTCAAGCATGTATGTAGGTGCTTTATTTCGCGATTACGCAAAAATTGGCTCGTCTTAATTTCACTGACGTCTATTATTTTGAATATACGCAGAATGTTCTTTCAACGCTCACATACTTACTTACCAATATCATAGTGTCTACCGGATCAGGAAAAAGTAAAAAAAATCAGGGAAAGATCAGGGAAAATCGTTGCATTATAGCGAGAAGCCTTCTTAACCGTTCACGAAGGTACCATTTCCGTTATTTAAAAACCTGAGAACGCTTATAGTTTAAAATTATCCTTCTCAACAGGCACAAACAATACTTGATATGTTTTGGGGCTCGCAGTATCGAGATGTTACCCTTGCAGTACAAGAAAAAATTGAAAATATACTTTAACTTGACATAGGGTTTTTAACCTCTTTGTAAAGATCTGAGAGCAAGGAGCTGCCTCTGACCAGCTGTTCAAAGATCCTAAATGTGCTCTTCGAAGTATTTATTAATATTCAAATAAAATAATTCCTTTCTTGATTTTAAACCGCACTTTATAAAGAAAAGGCATCGAGCAGATATGCAAGGAATATTCTATCATACTGTTAAATGGGAATTATTTTAAATAAACTAAATTTCCCGAACTAGAAAGACAAGGGTAGATCAGAAAATTGCAGAGTTGAGCCTAGGTTCCATCTTGTAGCGATAAAAGTGTTAACGAGGAAAAGTCGGTCATACCTTTGAAATCATCTTCCGGTGTTTTAACCAACAATATCCATTCTGTTATACAAATCAAAATTTATTGTACAGCAAAACCACATGAACCAAACAACAAGCTACTACTGAATATGTGCTTGGACACAACATGCCTAAGCTCTTAAATTTTCCCATAACCTATTTGGGCGATTGCTATTATTGGAAAGAAGATACTCAATCGACCATCAAGATACTTTGGAAATGTTTCAATTTCTTTATTAATAGATTGACCCTAAATAGTTACTTGGTCTTTATCAATGCGCAAAAAATGCAACTAATGTTTACCTTTTTTGTTTATACAAAAACACTTCATCGAAAAAATGCCTCTTAAACAAACAAAACACATTCATTTAATGTCCGTTTGTTCTCGAAGACCTTGAATTATTGTGGAAACAACGTCGCCATGTACAGGAACACGAAAATAATATTATTGCGTTAACGTCCGTTTATGGAGTTGAAAAGACACGATGTCATCACCAAGGTGATCTTTCAAGAGGTCATTGAACCAGTGGCCAGTATTTCACTATATGCACATTAAATCTTTTTCATGCCATCTCTGAATTTGGCAATGTCATACTATGAACGACTTAAGCACTTCAATTTGGTATTTCTCTCTCACTTGTCCAGTTTTGTTATTGTTTTGAAAGTTGGTTGATATTGCACGACTGAGTTCATGTTCAAATTGTATGACTCAGTTGTTGTGTTGGTTGATAATGCAGAGGATTTGAACTGTAGTTCATTTATTACTTTTCTGGACAAATCTTATCAAAAAGCCTTGTTGTTTTTATTGTCTACATTCTTAAACTCTTAAAAATGATGTGATTAGGATATGAGTTGCGTCCCAGCAACGACGTCGCAGCAACGAGGTTCTAGCAACGAAGACCTAACCATAAGTTTCTAGAAACTTTCTGGCAACGGTCCCTGTAGTAAGGAGCCTTAAGCAACGAAGTCCTAACGACGGAGTCCTAGCCAGCGAGGCCCCAGCGACGAGGATCTAGTGAAAAAGAATGGAGGTGGTTTGAGCTTATTATTTTTCCATAAAGTTTGTGCTAAACAGGACCTAGAGCTTCATTCTTTATAATTGGTGTATAGGGGCTTTTGATATAATATACCTAGCATTTCAAAATTCCCAATGAACTATAATAGTTTGATGTTTTCAATAATAGAGATCTTTCTTCAGAAACGCCTTCCTCACTCGTGCGTCCTTGTGGAAACCTCCGTGAAGAAACTTTGTTAATTTAATTTTTTACTTCAAATATTTTCGGTCTTGCCATAATTGAAATGTCTGTCAGTTCATAGGATATTATACACTCTATTCTCTTCAAGAGTCAGCCTTTGCAATCATGAAACTTCATATTTGAGGCTAATTTCCAACAACCAATTATTAGAAACGGTCATCAGTATGTCCGCTTGAATGCTGGTAATCTCTGCGTTTTCTTTTAGATTTGAAGTGTTACATATTTTACATGTAAATTTTGATGCAAGTTTGTCAATTGTTTTTTGCATGTTTGCAAATGTTTATACCGAATTGAGAGAAAATATGATTGTATAAACATTGTCATCTCTATTGTTTGTATTAAATCAATTTGAAAATTTCCATAGAATATAGTTGTGAACAAAAATGTCATATAATAATCACAGAAGAATGTTGGTTATTTGATAAAAACGAGAACGCCTGCACGTGCTTGTAAATTATTATATCAAGCCTTCCTGAAAACACCTAAGGAAATCAGTAAATGAGATGATATCCTTTGTCATTTTGTATACCAATTTAAATTATAGAGCACTGCTTCGTTAACACCGCAACAACTTAACTTTTCCTTAAAGTTGAACAAGATAAGTTGAACAGACCTAAAGTTGAACAAAGTGAGTTGAACAGACCTAAAGTTGAACAATATTGTTGAACAATGATCTAAAGTTGAACAAAGTGAGTTGAACAAAGACATGAAGTTGAACAAAGTGAGTTGAACAAGGACCTGAAGTTGAACAAAGTGAGTTGAATAAAAACATGAAGTTGAACAAAATGAGCTGAACAAAGGCCTAAAATTGGACAAAGTGAGCTGAACAAAGGCCTAGAATTGAACAAAGTGATTTGAACAAAGACCTAAAATTTAAAAAAGTGATTTGAACGAAAGCGTATGCAAGATATTTGGTTTACATGAGATGGAAATGAGCGCATTTTAAATTTGTTGTTGAACACACATGCCCGTTTAGGTTTTCAAGACAAGAACCTGATTCAAGTCTTGTGATGTTGTTTCTCGGCTATCATACCTCTTTTAAGAGATTACGTTAAAACGTGATTAAGAATATTGTTATTTGGTATTTAACTCTTGTCACTGGTTGTCATATTTAGCCCTGTAGGTGCTAATATCCATTTACCTAGAAAAAATAGTTAAGAAAAACTTTTACGGTCCTTGACCCATGGGCAGGTCCACTGCGACCCATGCTCCAGGGAGCGTTTCCTGGCCACCAAATAGATACGTCAAAGTCTTGAAGTTCTCCGGCATTTAAAGGTTTGAAATATTAAAAAAATTATGGAAAGAGGTGAACAACTTTGTTAACCCTTCAAAGGGGCCCACCTTGTGGTGCATTAGG
>JAUBWS010003563.1:3248-15964 GCA_032270445.1 Darlingtonia californica | reverse complement strand
ATATTGACCGCGGGCCTACAAGCCCCCCCCCCCCCCCCCCTCAATACTGCGGAAGTCAAAATAACCTAGTACAGGTAGGGTTACGATTTCTACAAGACATTTTCCTTTATAACTTATAAGAATCACATCACTTGAAAGATAATAAAAAGGACTTTACGCTAATATAAGATTTAAAAGAACATGGTGGATATTTTCTTCAAAAAGTGCAATATTTTGTTGTTCAAGCTTTTTGTAAAACACACTGTAGCAATAAAACCGAATTGAATAATAGATTTACAGACTACACCATTATGTCACAATGATACGAAAATAAGAAAAAATCAACTAAGGGAAATTATTTCTTTGCTATTTGGATGAGACGAATTTAAAGTTTTATTAATTGATTTCAGCGACCTTTTAAAAGCATAAGTCGTTGTCTATGCAGGGCTGCACAAGTTGACTTTCAGTAACTACTGCACATGTTAAGTAGGCTATAGGACACAGACTTTGATTGACGTTTCAGATGGGAATTGTTTTCATTTTATTTTAATATGTTATCCGTTTTGCGCTCCTAACGTAATGATCAATATAATTTTGAAAAAATTAATTCCTGATTCGCGATATCACGCCAAATTAGACAGCAATTGCGAATTTTTTATTTGATGCAAACAGGTAAATTTTATGATATTAAACAATCTGTGAAATTTTCATGAAGCTTTATCCAGTTAAAATTATTTTGGCGCCATTTGTCTTAAGATTGCCACTAATTCGAACGTAATGATCCAATCAATGAATTTCTACAGTCACAGTAAAAGAGCTTAATTTTTTAATTTATTTTCAAAGGTATTTTACTTAAACGTCTTTTAAACGTTGACTCATAGTGTTAAATAATGAATGAAAAAGGTCACGCCCATCTTAGATTTTAATACTTTTTTATGAAAATAAAAACTCTCTTACCAGTAGAATGCTTCGAAAGCAGCAATGTAAAAGTCACCAACAATTCAATGAATTGAAGAAAAGACATCTTGTAAAGAGCTTCTCCGGTCTTCTTTTGATCAGAAACTTGCTCAACGCTCTGCTTTATAATTTTCAAAGGTCAGTTTGCTTCAGGGGGTCAGATACAATTATTTTGATTACCTATGAAGCTAAATCAATGAAAATAGCTCCTACATTTGTAGGACCTGCTCCCTGTTATTCCTTTATTTGTTTTGCAAGGCGTTCATTTTTAACGAACTTTTAATCAATAAAAACAAGTCTCATCTTTATTTTTATTAGCTGATATTTATGCAGGTTTGTTCATATATAAATATTAATATAAATAGTATTATTATATAAAAAACACATTAATTTAACGTATCAGCTACTCACCTCTTGTCAACGGAAAACCTAGGACTATTGAGGGACTTGAACCCACGACCTCCGCATTTCCAGTACATTGCTCTTACCAACTGAGCTATACGGTCCATTTAAGAACCTGATATTCAAATCGGTCTGTTGAAAATCACATTTCACCTTGGGTCTTTCAGAAACACATCCATTGTCCACAGAATTTATATTAATATAAATATAAACAATAATCCGTTAAGGGGGGGTTGGAAAAATAAAAAAAATAATTTTTTTTGTCAAATGTCAAATTTTCATTAATTTGTCAAATGAAGTAAAAAAAACTGTTCAATGTTCATTATATCTACAAACAAAAGAATTCAAGGGTACAAAGGCTTAAAAAGTAACAAAATAGTTGATGATTGGATAAGCAACAGGGTTTGGAGAGAGTTTGTTGAAAACAAGTGCTCCATACGAGAGATTTACGGCCAGAGTTGTTGCAAAGTCAACTCAATTTCACCAGTGTTTTTTATGGCCAAATAACAATACTTCATCATCAACATAAAGTATGAGTTTGCATTTTTTGACACAGGTGTTCATATCGTTCATCATTAAGATGAACGACAGAGGCCCAAGGATATGTTTTCCTGTGGTACACCATAGGTTATTTTTGAAAGATTTTATGGAGTCAATGACAACTTATTGTGACCGGTCAAATAGATAACTTGAGAAGAAGCAAAGCAGCATGGTGGACTGTGTCAAACGCCTTTCTAAGATCAAGATATACGGCTTCGGTAAGTTCACTGTTGTTTGTGCTCATCCTAATACTGTCCACGAACATTTTAAGTGCGTGTCTGTGGATCGGTGACGACGAAATCCGTATTGATGTCGGTACAATAAGGTTTTACTTGTCGACAGCTGGTTGTAAATTATCCGTTCAAGAACTTTGGAGAAAACCTTAAGTACCGATATCTGTCGGTAGTTGTCTGGTGAGGTTCGATCTCTCAATTTATAAGTATGACGTCATCGATATGGTTACCATTTTGATGAATTTTTTAAAGCTATTTGGCCTTGTCTAATTTTAGTCAAAGTTTGAAAGTGTTATCATTATTAGTTAGATACTTATTGACAATTATACTTTGCTTTTTTTATATGCACTATTTTCTACCTCAACTCAAATGGTTGCCATAGCAACGTCTCAGGGCAGCATTTTGAAAATGTTTTTTTGCAGTTATCTTTCCAAATAAATAGATGAAAAAAAGATATTCACGAAAAACCGGCAGGGGGCCTTTGTGCACATTGTGCCCCCCCCCCCTCGGGTAAAACAGGGTTAACTACCATAGGAATCATTTTGAAGAAGATTCTATTTTTTTATTTGCTTTTTTCTATTTGTTTTTTCTTTCTTTTTTACGCTGTCCCACCAGTGCCAACCGCAAAAAAAACCAAAATCTCGATTTATAAAAAAATTACAATCTCGAAAAGACAGTTTAATCTGTGCAAGGATCGTATCATTCAGCTGACATACCAAAAAAGTGGAACCCGGGAATCTACAGCAGGACCCTAAAACCGGAAAAGTGGGATCCTTAATTAATTTTCAAAGGAATCATAGACAGGTGTCGGCATCAATACTTGAAAAAGAAACTCTACAGGACTCTACTGAACTCTACAGGTAGGACCCGAAAACCGGAAAATTGGGACCCTTAATAATATCTTAGATGAATTAGAATTCGGCGTCAGCATCCATAATTGACAAATAAACATGACCATGTTGAACGTGAGTCCTCACGTTGGATGTCAAGGTCACGTGATCAAGCTGTGAGATCACAAAAGTTTCCTTTAGCTGAGATGCCTTATTGAATTTTTGCTGTCAGTCCAGAAACGCAGCTTTTTTATATTGTTTTATTCCTGCAAAATTTATGTTTCACCTATTTCGCAAGCGCTAAAAGAATTCAGGCTTGTCACCTTTAGCATCATGAAGTTTCTCCGTCAAGTATATATCCTTTGAAAAATAAGGATCCCACTTTTTCGATTTTAGGGTCCCCCTGTAGGGTCCCGTGTCCCACTATTCCAGTATGCCAACTTAAAGTCAAGTTTAAGAAAAGCTATGAAGTTTCAAAACAATCTTTAATTTCAAAAATTATGAAAGAGAAAATTTTGAAATTTAAAGTTTATTTTCCAAAAATAGAAAATTAATTTCAATTTTTGTTTTGAAAGCTGCTCTTTGTAGGTGTGTCTACGCATTATGTTGACAGCTTTTTCAATATGTACTTAATACATGAAGAGCGCGCGTCAAATATTTATCACTACGTTGATATTTATTGGAAAAAAGTTTATTGGAAATTGGTAAACTTTTTTATATTAACAAAATACCGCTGTACATCACTAATGAGCTCGGCAATTCTACATGACAAATTTCTACTGGGCGAGCTACTGGGCGAGTACCACAAAAATACACCAGGGAGTGGCAAATCTAAGCACAGTGCAATTAGGAAAAAACTCAAAATTTGGTTTCATTCTAATACTGTATGTGATGAGTGCTGAGCAAGAAGAAAACCAACTTTAAGAAAGTTTCCTTGTTCTAACTCAAATATGCTGTTCAAACTAAACTATTTCACTTTAGATACTTAGCTATCTAAACATAAATCAGCTCAAAAAAAACTTGTATAACAAACATATACCTAGCTAAAAGTTTAAGTAACCAGTAACAACAACAACAACACAGTCTGACAAGAGCTGGCTATTACTATAACTCCAATAAATATTTGCACTTCATGATTTCGGAAAATCAACTCAAAATAAATTAGGATTAAAATTAACCAAGAAATGCAACTTAAGCTACTTATATACCTTTAAAAACGCCAAAGCCAATCCACGACACAAACACACAGTCTATGCCAACCATTTTGTTTTGAACCTCACTCACTTCACGCCAAAAAATACCGGCAAGACAACACCGCGCTCAAAACGTGGGTCAGTGACGGCAAAGAAATATTTGGACAGTCCTTAACACACCCGAGTTATCATTATTCAAATTTAATGCCAATTAATTGAAAGATGTTCTGTCAGAACTGTAAACACATGATTGATGCAGATAGTAGGTTTTGTGAAAAATGTAGAAGTAACATCGTTGAAAAAAGTGACAGCTAAGAACGAGACGGAGATAGTCACTGCCCACGAGGCAGAGTTTTAGGCCGTCCGCTGTTCCCGGAGTCAAGGGAGATTCTGCACTCGTTTAGCTTCGCGTGGATTCCAGCGAAAAGGCCGGACTCCCATCATTAAAATCGGGATTTTGTTTTTTTACAAATCAAGATTCTATTTTTTTTTAAATCGATATTGTATTTTTCTTTGTAAATATCGAGATTGTGATTTTTTTAAATCTAGATTTCATTTTATATATAAATTCAGATCATGGCAGATCATGGATTTTAATTTTTTTAGGGTTGGCTGATGGGCCACCTTAGTTTTTTCTATTTGTTTTTTCTATTTATTTTATCTAAGAAATAGATGTTTCCAGAAAGTTTCAAAAAATTTCATTAAGGTTCGCAACTTTTTTATATTGTCAATGATTCTCAATATTTTGATAGTCAATACGCAATTCATGGACTTTAGATCTTTCATTTGTTATTTCCATGGCTTTATCAATTATTAGACGTTCATGTTCATCTTGAGAATATAGTGAAGGGTATTTCTCAGTTTGTTTGCTCATCGTGCTATCTATTAATTTACACTTTATTGCGTATTTTTCTGGGCTGCGCTAATTCATTTTTTGCGAACGGTCGGAAGATTTCTAGCGAGCCTAGCCCATACGTACCATATGTAGTAGGAGCGTGCACGTGCACGTGCGACATTCATATTAATAGTAATTATGCTAGTAAAAACATTTCAGTGATGGTTTACCGTGTTCGATTGGTGTAGTGGTAGGCTTAGGTTAACAAGCATGTGGTACGGAGTTTATGAGCTGGTAAGGCTGTTGTACTTTGAGTCTTATTGTTTTTGTATTTTGAGTTTTAATAAAACTTGCAAAGGTGTAAGATTTTGAAATGAGTTGTGCAAAGCGCTAAATTACTGCAATATTGTCGGAAAGCTTGCTTCAAACACTTGTCTTGTTGATATCATTTCTTTCAAGAATGACTATTCTAATGGTGAGTATTCTACAGAATTTGATCGTAATTTCAGCACTTTTGACCAATTACTGCTACCTTTATACCAAAAGTACTTACTTGCAATGTTTACATTTAGTAAAATCAAAATTAAGGCTATTAATAAACCATCAGAGACTAGAGCTGTATTTTCTTCATTGGAAACCCTTGGATGGTTGTTAAGATTGATTGAAAGCTCCTGAAATCAAAGGATTATGAATTCAAAATTTTTCAACTTCATTGCAAAACTATTTGAAAAAAATAAATGTATAATTCATAAAATGGGTTCCCATTTCAAGACCCTGTCGAATCTGCGGAAAAATACAGAAACAGTTTTTTTAAACTCCTGGTATGCAAAATACCCGTTGGTCATGTAATATTATTAGGTTTAATTACTCTTATACTGTATTAAAGTCTATTTCAAAATACCTGAAAATGAAACTAAAAAAAGCTTATAACGTTTTGACTCTAATTTTTGCCCTTGTTTAATACTGAAAATTACTTTCGTAAAAAGCTCATTATTTTCATCTTCATTTTCTCATTTTCATTTCTTCTTCTTTGGAATATTTTCATGTTCCACTCTGTATGTTTTTTAGTTTTTTGAATGCAAAAAGGATTTTTGACATTTTCCATTTAAAGCTATCTTAACTTTTAAAATCTCACCTTCATGGCTTTAATCAATCCATTTTACTGCAATTAGAGTCCATATGTTTAGGACCCTTTTTCTAGCTTTACAAAAGACTATCTATCATTTGGAGAACTTTCTTTCTGATACAATACAACTAACTAGGAGTGACTCGCAAAAACATTGGTTGGCATTCACGTAGCATTACCTTCAGATCTTTCTGCCTGCTAGTATAAGGTAAAAATAATACTTTTCTCAGTGAAGGTAAGACATAATAAAATTACTTTCATATTTACAAGAATCTCTTTTCTCTGCACACTCCCCCATGCCTTGTAGTAGTACCCATAATAATCAGTAATTGAAGTGAAACCTCACCCCAGCATCTATCAAATCATAAATAAAAATAAAGCTAACTATATTTAGCTATACTTAGCTATACTTAGAGCGATATCTCAAAACTAAGATAGTCTTGTCAACAAAATTTATTGTTAAAATGTACAAAGAAAAATGGATATTTCAATCTCAGGTTAGAAACACACACGTTGTTTTGTGCTACACTGAACTTTTAGTTTCAACAGTTTTTTCAGAACAGGATTTACACAGGAGAAATTTCCAGCCAAAATTATAAACAGATTTCCAGGTCTCTTAAAAACCCTGTCCTGTTGGATTTTGTCGGCGTTTCCTCTCAGATCTATTTTTCCGCCAGTGCCTTTAGAGTGCAAGCGTGTCGGGTAAGGAAAAAACAGATCTGAATGTCAGGTAACTCTACGAGCTTTTAAGCGTTGTCCCGAGCTTACTTTCAATTGTGGGTAAGTTATTTTTAGAAGTGGCGAGTGTTTTTTGGACGAGTAACGAAGACGAGATACAAAAACAGAACTGTAAATGTGTGTGATGGCGATGCTGTTCTACTGGATGACAAGGTGTTTTGAAAGACTTAAAACATATAAGTGAAAGGTATGGGGCATTAACTCTAGCTGCCCCAGAGTTTTTCGGTCTTGTCATGCCCGTAGGGGAGGGGGGGGGGGGGGAATAGGAAAATGCTTTTGACATGAAATTTAGCACAAATATTCAAAACAGCTGCCAACTTGAGATGATGGCACACAGACTTTACAAACTGTTTTGGTAATGTGCGAAATAATGCTAAAGTATAGAACTCATCGGTAAATTGTGATTTTAAAGCATTGAAAAGAGATTCTCATATGTTTTTTTCTGTTATTATTAGACAAAAGGTTATAGACATAAAATAAAATCTGTCCTAAAAACTGACGGGCCCGTCTCCTTATATCCTCATGTGCACTTTTTGGAGACGTTTTACCCTCTAATTTGTGTTTGTGATAGAAAAACGTTTTGACGAAATTTTTTTACAGTTGTGCCCTTCACTCTCTTGAAAAAGAATCTAACATTAAGAAAAAATTGAAAAGTCTGTAAAAAAGTTATATCTTAGGGGCGAAAACTGATTTTTCCTTACTTAGGGGTCTATTCCAAATCTGCCATATTGAGAAAATTAGCTTTTGTTCCAGTACAATGAAATAAAAAGCGATAAGAAGTTATATGCTCTAGCCTGAGAAGTTTTTTATCAACGACAAAAACTTTGCGATGTTTGATAAATTTGAGGAGCTGCATGTTTTTTTATAAGCATTAACGCTTATAAGCATATATCTAGTCTAGATTTGGTCAAAAATAAACTTACAGTAAGCATATTGAGAGCCCCCCCCCCCCCCACCCTGAATAGGGTTAAACTGGGACTGAAGCTAGACAAGGTCAAATTAATTTAAATAAGTCATTAAAATGGTAACCATATTGATAACGTTACAGTTATGACGTCATAATTGATGCCGTCATCGGTTTTGATCATTTTTGATCATTTTTAGGGGAATGTTGAACCAAAAATATTAAATTTTGTACAAAAACCTGAAATTATGCTAAATTTCAATATTTTCTCTTATAGAAAATCAAAACAGAATTAAAAAGCTTTTGGCTGTACGCTTCCCGAAGCAAGTCCTGCTGCTTACAGCGTACAGTGAGATCAGTAGTTTAGTTTAGAAAGATTAAGCCTTGCACAAAGTGCGCACCCCCTCCTCCCGAGTTTTTCAGGGACCAAAAAACCCCGGATCAATAGGGTTACTAATTTTCCGTGAAATACAGAATTCAGAATTAAAATGTTGATATTTATTTTCTTGAAAGTCATTTATAAAACAAGTCCATGCCAACACAATCAAACTAACTTGTAGCAAGTTGACATTGCGAATGAGCCTAATCATAATTCATTTTATTACTTTATTGATGTTTTTGGTCTTCGGGTCACCTGCCATAATGCTTCTTGATAAAAGTTGCACAAAATTACCCGTCCAGCTTGGCTGCTGATAAACAACAGTTTTATTGACAAGAATATCTATTCAATTTAATGCAGCAATAAAAGGGTTTTTAGACATTGGCTGGGAAAAGTAACGTTCTAAGTACGATTGGCCAGTGATTGTCTTTCTTGTATCATTATTGTTCATTTTTCTAGTTAAAGCTACTGAAACAAAGAATGAAAATCGAAAGTTAATTATCTAAGATCTGGTGTTATTAATTATTTAAAAGGTTGACAGTAAATTCCATTTTCCAAATTTTCTTTTTTTACGAAAACATGAAAAATGAAAATCAAGTATAATTTTCCGTTTTTACATTTAAAAAAAGGTTGAAAAATCAAATGGCACTTTCATACCTGGATCTCGTATGAGATCTCGGTTGCCTTCAATGTGTATTATGTTACTCGAGTTTAAAGAAAAAACAATTACTTACCGAAACTTTCTAAGTACGAAGTCTTCAAAAAAACATTTCAGAAAACGTCGAAGGCCTATAAGTACAAAAAAATTAAGTCGATTTACATATGATTTTTCGATTGTAGTGAGATTCATTTCATTTCGAATCGCAGGAATTCTGACAAAGCTTTCAGAATCTGCATAGACCGAAGGATTTGTTCCTTTATGGTGAGTTTACGAGTCATAGGAGCTTCCATTTAGGAAAGACTATCTATATATATAGAATTCGACTTTTCAGAAAATAGAGAAACCAAGGAATGGAAATAAATAATCTCCGGGAATCAACCGAATGAAGCTTTTTCGTTGCACCTCTTATTTAAATCTAAAGAGTTCCAGCAAAAAATATCAAAAAATGAGCGTGATTAAAGTCTGTTTTTTATCCATGGCTTTAATTCTAACCAGCCTAACTTCTTCTTATGAATAGTTCATACGCAAATTAACAATTCTGGTATTCGTGAGTAGGTTTTGGAAAGGGGAACATTTTAATTTTCTTTTTTAAAAAATGAGAAATTGAAAATGAATAAATTTAAAAAGATTAAAAATGTTAACTGAAACAAAGAAAAAGTTGTGGCTCAAAGTTTGGAGGTGAAAAACAATGTTTTTTTCTCGTTCTTGTTAAAAATTATCTCCACATCTCGAGCCATACTTTTGCATTGAAGAAATATTTTTCATATTCCAGTTGCGAAATATTGAGGTTTCTATCATGAAAGATTCCAGTAATTACATCGTTGCAGTAAAAAAAGTCACTTTTTTCTTCTTTGATTTCTTCAATTTCAGTTTTTTTTGTTTTTGAAAGAAAACTCAATGCAAATATTTTATTTAATGATTCTAAAATTACATGATGTGCGTGAAGTATTACAAAATAACTATGTAGTATGAAGGATTAATACAATGAATAAAAAATAGACAAGGTACGTTGCTCCCTATAGAAACTGTTTGACCCGCAACTTGCTTTAAGAACTAATGGCACGATCATAAGTCAAACTTTGATTCAAACTATGTCACAGTATAAATGTGTTAGGAAAGTTATTTATGCTTGTTAATGAAGATAGTTTCCATCCAAGGTTGGTGGCATTTCTAAAAGAAGCGCATTAACAGATTACAAACAAACATGGAAGGAAATTTCGATTCGCCCCCTTCGGAAACCTTTTTAAATAACTTTTTACAAGCTAATTTTTTAGCTCTGAAATTTTGTGACTTTTTGAAAAATTTATTTGCAAAACTTTTGATGAAAACATTTTTGTGAAATACTATGTAAATATGGCTGTATGATCAAATGATTGGCAAGTGGTATCCAAATTGTCGGAATTTTTTTTTTTGAAAAATTGTTAAATGTTACTATATTATATATCAATCGATAGGAAATTGTTAATTAAACATGCTGAATATGGTTATACTCCTCAAAATAACACAAAATTGTCCAGACGGTGATTTTAGTGATGTTTCGCAATTATGACGTCATTGTTACGTGACTCGTAATCACGTGACTCAATTTACCCCCCCCCTCTCTCTTAAGGCCTAAACCGCCCTTAAAAGCCTAGAATTTTGTTTTGGCATAAAAAGCCTCCCCCCCACACGTGTAAAATTTTCAAAATAGTGGGTGTGAGGGTTAACTTGCCAGAGAAGGTTTTATATCTTATAATTATCTTATAAATCTATTCAACGTAGGAGAGTCACAGCAGTTGGGAAAGGTTATATCATAAGTTCATGAATGTGTTAAGTAAATATGAGATGGTCAACGAAACATTTCTTCGAGAGATAATCTTGGTGGAACAATCATACATAGTTTTCGGAAAGTATTAGAGAAAAAATGAACCTCTTTTAAACGTCAAATGTGATATGAAAAATCCAGTCTTTGCTGATTAGAAACGTATGATTGTTTATGTCATACTGTATGTTCGTTGCTTGAGGGAATATAGACGCTGAAAATATATAAAAAGGGACCTAAGATCGGCCAAAATTACGATTTTTGCTTAAATTTAAGCGACTGTATACTTCTCATTAATGAAAATATGAGATAAGAAATAATGTTTTTTTGAAGTAAACAAAGATTGAAGTAGGAGAAAAGGTTCAGTATTTTCTACTTTATCTTGGAAATTAAAAAAGATATTTAAAACCAATTATAGATATTTCACTTCAAATTATCTTTGCAATGAAGTCTGACATTAACTATCACACGTAAACAAATTCAATAGGAAATGATGAAAACCCCCAACTCCTTTTGTTTTTTTGTTTTTTATCACGAAAGGTGCATCAGCTAAAAACACAATATATTTCCCACTTCACTAAACTATCATTGTATTTCAAGGTAACAATAACATAAATAATACAAATTGATAATATCATAATCATAATTTATAGGCGAGTATTAACAAAAGCGCAACAATGAAAACAAATCGTAAATTTTCTTAATGTTACCTATTTTCGTCATCATGTATGCTTGAAATTTTATTAACAAGGACTTACAATTAATATTTGCAAAACTCATTGACAAAAGTGTTCGATTATTTAAGTGCATTTAAGCTGATGCATGTCTGTAGCCTTCCTTTTTCACTTTTTTGAGTCACATATGTTCTTTCAATAAATATTGTTGACCATTTATAAAAATTGTCATTCACATTTTTCTATTTGTAAAAGTAAAAATTCGCGAAAGTTTACTATCTTAAGATAATAGTTTTCTAGACATGCGAAAATAACGGCTCACCCAAATGCATGATCTTCATTAAAACTTTCCCCTAAAGATAAACATAATCTTTAATTTTTGAGTTACTTCTAACTAAGCTAATATTGAATTAAAAAATAGGAAAGATCACCGTCAGTATTGATAATAAAAACCATTTGTTTGGGGCGGGGGTAATTTTACCCCTCCCCCCAGATGACCTTTTTTAATAACTTTTGAACTAGTTACAATAACCAAATTTTTACAGATCTCAACAACTCAATTTAGTTGGGCATATGTTAACAAACGTTTTATTGCTGACGTGAGCCAATCTTGAGATATTGGCGATTGGTCATAAGCACCTACCCAATTTTTTGCCTCTAAATATCTAAACAATGGTGTATTGTCAAATAAATTTTTAAAGACAACTGTAAATTTTTTCATATCTTTTAATTATCAACTTTTTTACCTCACTGAATAGAATAAAATTGTTCCAAATTTCAGCCTAAAAGCAGGTTATTATCAAAAGCTGGATAAGCGGTGACCACGTAAAATCCACATAAACACATTTTTAAGCCGGAGTGCACTTGGTAAGTTTGATTTAGAAAAAATAACTTTTGACTTTTGACTCATTTATATTAATTATATAGTCTTTTGGCTTACGAACAGTGACAACAGCGTTTAGAAATTTTATTCTAAAATATTTCTATTTGAATTTAAAATTTGCCACTTTTCCTTTTCAGTTTTCGTATATGTTATATTCAAAATCGCTGCCTAAAGCTTATAAAAAGATTTTGGAACAAAATTTTTCTTCAGAAAGAAGTGATTTAAACAAGGTAGCTTAACAGTATACTACATTTAGTTTCGATAGCATATGTGGGTGGTATCCAAAATATCCCAAGCGTATCCCGCCCCAGGTATATGGTTCCATGAAAAGCCACACATGAATAGGGTTAATTTACCCTCAAAGTTATATGTGCAGTATAAATATATCCAAGAATCAAAAATGGATGAAAGTTAAGGAAAAGTAACGCGTGTATTCAAATTTGAAAAACTAGGAATAAAGCGCTAGTAAAATCATTAACAATATATCGTTTAAAGCTCCCCTAAGCATTTTTCAAATATTGCAAAAACAAACTTCTAAATCCAAAATCAAATCTATGCAAATTGTGAAAAATGTCACTTGA